>JARBWK010000009.1:44166886-44274379 GCA_030556195.1 Anolis apletophallus | reverse complement strand
TATGAAAAACTTTAAGTTCCAAAAGGTTTGCACTGTGTTTCTGCAGTCTGCTCAAATTTGCAAAGGTTTGGTTGCATTGATTGATTTTTTGTACCTGTCAATCATTGTTTACAGAGCCCAATTAAGTTTGTCCTGCCCCCTTTCCCAGGGATTTTGGGATTCAAGCCATTTGTTTAGCAGAGCTTTCCAGGATTTCTCCAGAAGAGGACATACCTGAAGGTTTGCCAGGCTAGGCCTTGGTCAAGCTATCTTTCAACACCAAACCGACTTTCCTTGGGACTCATATAGAAAGCCCAGCGTACCAGATGATTGGCAGCTCTGAGAAGTTTCAAGCTCCTTCAAACAGTCAGGTGGCATTCAGAGGAAGGCTTCGTGCCTTCAGTATAGGCCATCTGGCTGGGTTCTCGAGTGTCCTTACCTTGAGGCCATAAAGAAGGAGAGGACTTGGAAAGCCATCCGGCTGAAGCTTCCTGAACCAAAAACTACAGAGAGACTGTAAAGTATCTTTCCTTTATCTTTTGGGGAATAAAGTAAAGAGCCTGAGCGAAGTTAACTCATGTTGTGAACAAGAAAGCTTGTTTGAGTAATCTATAGTGTCCAGCTTGGTCCTTGGGAGCCCCAAACCTCTAAAGCAGACCTGGGCATCTTATGACCCGTGGGCTGGATGCGGCCCGCGGGCCGATTCTGACCGGCCCGGGGAAAAGGGCGTCGGAGGCAGGACCATTTCCGCAAGAGGAAGGGGTGCCGCTGCTGCCATCCCATCACGGGCTGTGGGGCCTGCGTCGGAAGATAGTCTGCCGCTCCGGAGAGCGATCAGAGGAGCGGCGGCTTTGGAGTGCCTGCTATCCCAGGAGGTGATCTGGGCCTGCAGCGGGAGCAGCAGTCAGCGACCTGTGGCGGCTGATCGCCCTAGCAACCCGGAAGACTTGATCGCCGACTGCTCCCGCTGCAGGCCCGGATCGAGTCCCGGGATGGCAGGCACTTCAAAGCTGGGATGGCAGGGTACTCCATGGCAGGGCGATCAGCCAATTGGGAACGCCTCTGACAGAATGGCTGGGAGCAAGAGCGGGCGGAGGCCTGCAGCCTCCGATCGTCCTCTGCTCTGTTGCGGCGGTGGCTGGGTCCGCTTTGTCATCCTCTGAGCTGGGTCCATTGGGCCATTCCATCTTGGGATCCTTCCTCTCTTGAGGATGTCAGCCTCTATCTTGTTTTGGACCTTGTCTTCTTGAATTTCATTTTATTTTAGTGGTTTTTATTATTATTTTATAATAATAATTTTATTATAATAATATAATAAATAATATAATATAATGTTATATTATAATTTCAATATATTATAATGTCTATATATATACACGCTATAATATAATAATTATGATATTAATACTAATAATATATGAATATTTCTTGATATATTAATATGTTTATATTAATTATGTGTAATATATAGTAAATATAGTAAATAAATAAATAATATAGATTAGAATGTAGTTCAGCCTTTAGGTGCGGCCCTCCATAATATTTTTTGGCTCTCGTGTCGCCCCTTGGAAAACATAATTGCCCACCCCTGCTCTAAAGGAAGGCAAGAAGCAATAGAGAGAGCACGTCCTTGCCCTTCACTGAATATTTACAGACCGGGTGCGACGGCACAAGAGGAGCATGATTGTCATGTTTAAATAGTTGAAAGACTGCCATAAGGAAAAGGGAGCAGGCTTGTTTTCTGCTTCAAGAAGAAATCTAATTGATATGGGAAACAGAATGATTCTGGTCTGGGTAGTTCAGCCTCCCCCCCCCTTTTTTTTTTTTTTTGAAGTTCAACTATTCTTGTAAGCTTCTTGTACTTAAAGATTCTTTTTTTCCATTCTCTCTAGTCCAATTTTCCTTCAACTTTAGCAAATACTTGGCATCCTATCAAAGCTAAAATGAGTACAGAGTACTGAAAAGAATTTAACAAATCTCAAGCACATTTCCTTGGACCAACTAGGCACAGGGGAGGAGTCTCTCTTGAAAACAGGGAGTGAAAGAATGAAGACGCAACAATCAGTTCTCTCTTGTGCACATAACTTAAGGAAGGCAAGCACTACCATGACTACATCACTCTTATAGCCAAGTTAATACAATAGGCTCCAATCCATTTGTGACGGTGCAGCAAGCTCAACTTCTATGTAAAATTTTAAATTGCAAAGGTTTGCCTTGTTAGAGTGTTAACAGCCTGCATATTTTGCAAGGGTTTGAGTTCTTAAAGTCCTTTTTGCACTGTTGTATTATTTTTCTGCAATTTTTTAGTTTTGCTAAGACTTGGCTGCATTGATTGGTCCCTAATACCTGTCATTCATTGTTAACAGAGCCCAATTAATTTTGTCCTGCCCCTTTCCCCAGGGGCTTGGGAATCCATCCATTTTCTTTCAGAGCTTTCCTGGATCTCTCCAGAAGAGGACGTAAACAAAGGTTTGCCAGGCTAGCCCTTGTGTGGCGTTTCGCCGGGGCCAAAAATGGGGACTATAAAAGAAGGGACAAAGTCTATAGGCCCTGGGATACGCGTTACAGCCTTCCCTTAAAAGAAAACCTGGAGATCTTCTAAGTAATGAGTTCCAGACTGAAAATGGTGAACTCAAAACAGGTTTATTTATTACAACCAGTAGAAAAACAACTGGTGGCCTAAAAAGCTTGAAATGGGTTGCAAAAGTGTCCTTAAACAAAGGGGTTGCTTTCACTTGCCTTAAGCAGCGTGAAGGTCTCTCTTAAGTTCCAGATTTTCTGTAGCTTCTCAAATGGTCCTCTGGCACACAAAGTCCTTGGTCCCCAACAAAATACAGTCTCTATTGAAGGGCTGGCCCTTCCTATGACTGAATTTCTTGGTTTGAGAGCGTTGAAAGTCTGTACGTAAACCGAAGTGCCTTGTCTGAGCCTGGCTCCAGACTTCGGCCTGCTTCGTCCATGTACTTTGGTGGAAGTGAGGTCAGAAGGGACGTCCTGCCCTCAGGTAAACTCTGGTAAAAGGAGGACTTGAGGGCGGGTCACCCTCCTCCCCCAGGTGAGCACATGGCAGAACAAAAGAGCACATGGCCGAGCGAAGAAACAGAGCCATGCGGGTGAATGGTAAACCAAATCCAGATATACACAGCCCTCTAGGGGTGTCACACCTTGGTCAAGCCATCTTCTAACACAAGCAAAGACTTTCCTTGGGTCTCATGCAGAAAGCCCAACATATCGGACAGTTGGATGGCTCTGAGGAGACCCAGGCGCCTTCAAGCTAGTCGGCTGGCACCCAGAAGAAGGTCCCATACCTTCAATATCGGCCAGCTGGCTAGGGTCTCGAGTGTCCTTACCTTGAGACTACAAAGACAGGGGGGACTTGGTGAGCCATCTGGCTGAAACTTCCTGGACCCAAGCAACAGAGAGACGGTAATGTATCTCTTCTTTATCCTTTTGGAAAACTAAGTTTAGTGCCTGATTAAGATAACTCAATTTTTTGTACAATAAAGCCTGTTTGAGTTATCTGTGGTGTCCAGCTTGGTCCTTGGGAGCCCCAAACCTCTATAGGAAGGCAAGAAGCAATCCCCTGGTGTAGAGACCACATCCTTGCCCTTCCCTGGGTGTTTACAGACTGGGTGCAACGGCACACCCTCAGACACTACTAGTTGAGCACCAGGGCCGTAGCCAGGATTTTGATTCGGGGAGAGCTGAGTTTGATTCGGGAGGGGCTGAGTCTGAGTAAGAGAGGGTCTATCCTACCAAACCTTTTGTATTGTTATCCCAATAACCCCATGAATGTAGGATATAATGAGCATGGTGATCAGATCATGATATGAATAAATGTAACAGTTTAAATAATGTATCAGTAAGGCAGGACCACCCTGAGAATTTCGAGGGGCTGATTTACATGCCTGTTGAGCACTGTTTCCCAAACTTTAAATGCTGAGGACACAGGGATTTCTTCTGCTCTAAAAACACACCAACCCAGTATTCTGACATAGTCATTTTATCATTAAAAATGAATACATAGCAGACCTTCATATCTAAACCTTCCTGTACTACTGTGAATTATAATTACAATGATGATTAAAGAAATTATACAATTTCAGTGTTAAAACAAAACAAAGGCAAACTTGTGCATAAAAGAAATTAGCCAAATTGATGATGAAAAATTGAGAGGAGAGGAGGAGAATCCTGCCACGTAAAGTCATGTTTCTGCCAGCATGCCAGCACTGAAGTGAAATGGACCCAACACACCTAGTTAATAGGAACATTATGGGACTTGGATCTGCTAACAGATCTCACCCACCAATAGCTAGGAATGGAATAATCATGGTGGGAGGAAGCATACTAGTAGCAATCCACAGGGTATCATGTGATAGGGACCATCACCAAAGGTGACAGTCCAGATGCAATGCCAATTTGCTGCTTTATGTGATAAAAGTCCTAACTATCAGGAAGATAGATCTATTTTTCCCTCAACCAGCTTCCACAATAAAGATGATGGATCCTTAATTTAACTACCCACATTTATGTATGTAATGAGAAGCCCAATTTGAAGGTGCACATTACAAAAATGAATATGCCCTCTAATGTAATGCTTCCAACAGAGCAGGCATAGCACATCAAGGAGACAGGTAACATGAATAAGGCAATTCAGGAGCTGTGCCCCTCGGTCAGTCTCGCACGCTTTATGTATTTATTTAAAACTTTTGTATCACAGACACTCCCAAAAAATTCTGCAAGACAAGTTTGATTTAAAAGCTGAAATTTATTTGCTAAATTTGATGGAGGAAGGGTGGGATCCAAACAAGGTCAAATTATTTTATTTTATAACAGCAGCCGCCAGGCTTGTATTTGCCAAAAAATGGAAAAATGAGGAACCACCACAATCGGTGGAGTGGTGCAATAAACTAAGGGAGTTGATGGAATCTGATGAACTGTATAGCAAAACATACGAGAGGAGTGGAAAGGCTAAGGCGGACTGGCAACCCGTGCGGGCATACTTGGAAAAATTGAACTCCTAGGTGAAACAACAAACGAGTAGTTAAAGTTTCAAGCGCGTGAAGTTTGCGAAGACCCGAACTGGAAGACAGAACATATGTGTATACTGTGTATTTGTTGTATCTTTCTTCCCATCCCCACTTCCCCCCGCCCTAACCCACCCCCTGTCTTAAAATATGATAAAACACAACTTAATAAAAATTATTCAAAAAAAAACAAACTTTTGTATCCTGATCTTCTCACCTCCGTAAAGGGACTCAGACTACCTTACAGCAAAAATTCAATGCTACAATAAACATTAAAACATCCGGACAACAATACAAGATTACAATACATATAGAACATACATAAAAGCCAAAACGCTGACTAAAAAAAATTCAACTCAGTCTGTAAGTGTGGTCATTCACTTTGGTCTATAACCAGTCTCAGCCTTCTTCTGGGAATGCTTCGTTCCATAGCCAGGTTTTCACTAGCCTCCTGAAGGACAAGAGGGAGGGGGCAGATCTAACCTCACTTGGGAGAGAGTTCCACAGCCAAGGGGCCACCACAGAAAAGGCCCTGTGTCACGTCCCCACCAGACGCAATTGAGAATGTGGTGGGATCGAGAGCAGGGCCCCTCCAGAAGATCTTAACTGCCTTGATGGTTCGTAGGAGAGAATACGTTTATTTATTTATTTATTTCAGGATTTTACCCCGCTCTTCTCAACCCCCAAGGGGGGACTCAGAGCGGACAGGTAAACAAGGCCAAAACCATATAGGGTTTTGCAGGTTAAAACCAGCACTTTGAATTGTGCTCGGAAACTAATTGGCAGCCAGTGGAGCTGGCGCAACAAGGGAGTTGTGTGCTCCCTGTACCCAGCTCCTGTTAGTAACCTGGCTGCCGAGCGTTGGACTAATTGCAGCTTCCGAGCAGTCTTCAGAGGCAACTCCACGTAAAGAGCGTTCTCAAATGGATCTTCAAAACCAAGGCCACAAGACCTTCAAAACTGAGGGGGAGGTTTTGAAGGCCTAGTAAATGAGGCCAGTTGAGAATCACATGGAACTGAGCCTGATACCATGGGCAAGAGAACCCAATGGCCACCCAGGAGGCAGGATCTGAGGCTATGCAGCAGGAACAATTGGGTCACTAACCAGGCACTTTTCCTCCTCCAGGCGCCACAGAGCCCTGAGACTGCTGCCATCACAAAGAACAGCCTCTTCATATCCCTCGCCTCCCTGACCAGACTCTGGGGTTCCAGATTCCTCTAGGACTTTTCAGGCAGGTGTGATTCTAACATGCCATCAAATCTAACGCACACCTCAATTTTGGCAATGTAATTTAGCCAAAAAAAGGTGAGCATTCAACTCGAGTAAATATGGTATGTGAGATAACTTTAGTCAAGAAGATCCATTGGTCAAATCTGTCATGACTCAAGAATGGGCTTTCTTATCAATGAGGGTGCTCCATGAATGCCACCACATTCCTCAGGCTTCGCTGGGCTACTTCTTGCTTTCACTTATCTTTTTCATTTAAAAAAAACAACACCTGGGAAGACTATTGTGTATGCAGAAACCGTTACCTTTGTCTGCAAGTATCCCCATTTAGCTACCAGATATAGGCTGAATATCCAGAAATCCAAAATCTAAATGACTTCAAAATGTTCCACATGGGTGTCCAAGACAGTGATGCCTTTGCTTTCTGATGGTTCAATGTTCACAAATGTTGGTTCATGCACAACATTATTTTAAAATTCTGTTAAAATACATTCAAATTATATACATAAGGTATATATTTATTTATTTATTATTTCGCATTTGTCTGTCGCCCCCCCCCCCCCCACGGCTCGGGCCGACTTACAACAGTTCGTAAAATACAATTGTCAGATAACTCATAAACCACAGTAATACCATTAAGATGGAATTACAATTAGAACAGTTGAAGCAACAAATGGAGTCGCAGTGGGCTGACAGCTAGGCGGTGCAAGCTACAGTTTAGCTAACTCCGAAGGCTTGTTGGAACAGCAATGTCTTAACTGCTCTCCTGAACGGGAGGAGGCCCTGGGTGGCACGGATGCTGGCGGGCAGTGCATTCCACATGGTAGGGGCTGCAACAGAGAAAGCCCAGCGGCGGGTTGCGGACAGATGGTAGGTCCTCACATTTGGGATGACCAGGAGGTTTAGCTCTTCGGAGCGCAGTGATCTGGTGGGATGATATGGGACAAGGCGGTCCCGCAGGTACACTGGCCCCAGACCATGTAAGGCCTTAAAAGTCAGGACTAACACTTTGAAGGCAATCCGGCATTCAATTGGGAGCCAGTGCAGTCCGCGCAGGATTGGCGTGATGTGGTGGCCAATCGGGACCCCTTCCAGGAGTCGCGCTGCAGCGATCTGCACCAGCTTGAGTCTTCGGATTACCGACAGAGGAAGGCCAATGTAAAGAGCGTTACAGTAGTCCAGCCTCGAGATGACCGTGGCTTGGATCACTGTGGCTAGGTCGCGTTGACAACAGGGGGTCCAAGGTTACCTCTAAGTTTAACAGAGGGCGACGGACATAATGTCACGCCGTCCAGGGTTGGAAGCTGAACATCCCTACAGCCCGGAGGACCCAGCCACAGGATCTCCGTCTTTGCCGGATTCACCTTCAACCTACTGGCTCGCAGCCATCCAGTGACGGCCTCAAGGCAACGATGGAAATTATCAGGCACGGATTCGAGGCTGCCCTCCATCTTCAAGATAAGCTGGGTGTCATCAGCGTACTGATGGCACACCAGCCCAAAACTACGCACCAGCTGGGCAAGTGGTCGCATATAGATGTTAAATAAGAGGGGGGAGAGAATAGCCCCCTGAGGAACCCCGCAAAGAAGCGGGGAATCCCCGGAGACATCCTTGCCCCTCCTCACTCGTTGTAGCCGGTTCCGGAGGAAGGAGGTCACCCACCAAGGGCTGTCCCCTAACTCCGGCCCTGGCAAGGCGGTGAGTCAATAGATCATAATCGACTGTATCAAACGCCGCTGTGAGGTCCAATAACACGAGCAGCGCCGATCCGCTCCTGATCCAGCTGGCAGCGCTTCTCATCCGAGATGGAGACCAGGACCGTCTCCATCCCATGCCCTGGACGGAAGCCTGACTGGAAGGGGTCTAGCCAAGCTGCGTCATCTAGGAAGGACTGCAACTGCTCCATTGCTGCCTTCTCAATTACCTTGCCCAGGAACGATAAATTCGAAACCGGGCGGTAGTTGGAGGGGACCGTTGGATCTAATCCCTGCAAAAAAAAAAAACCTTTCCCAAATAGAACTTGTTTTCACCATTGAGCATTTCAGCAAATATTATTTATGGAAGTAAAATAGGAGGAGGCAGGCCTCTAGGTCCTAAATCCAGAAAATGTTCTCAAGGGATTTGGGGTTCAATCACACTATACAATTATAACACTATTATTCCACTTTAGCTGCCATGTCTTTGTCCTATGGAATCCTGGGATTGGCAGTTTTGGAAAGAGATTTAGCATTCTCTGCCAGAGTAATGTATGTGTGTATGTGCCTCCAGGTTACCTTGTGTCATGTCCCAGGTGACTCTCATCTGATAATCCAGGCAGAGTTTAACCGAACACGGAATGAGCCAAGACTATATTTACTTGAACTAAAACCTTGACAGAGCGAGACTACAGCACACAGCCAGAGTAACACAAATCAAAGTCCAAAGTTCCAAGGGTACAAACTATAGTCAGAGTTCCAAAATCAAGACAGATAACCAAAGTCAAACTGAAGTCCAAAGCTACAGACCAAAACTGAAGTCCATAAATAATTAATTAAAGATAATTAATGGCTCCCTTGAACAAGGAGTCTTCCTGGACAATCTAAAAGAGGCAATAGTCCATCCTTTGCTGAAGAAGCCAAGCTTGGATCCCATGACCCTCACCAATTATCGTCCGGTTTCTAATCTTCCATTTTTAGGCAAGGTAACTGTGCGGGCTGCACTGGGGCAATTGCAGCAGTTCTTGGACAATACAGCCAGCCTGGATCCTTTCCAGTTCGGTTTTCGCCCTGGCCAAGGGACAGAGACCGTTCTAGTCGCCATTATTGATGAACTTTGTCGCCAGCTAGATTGGGGGGGGGGGGTCAACGCTGTTGGTGCTTCTCCACCTCACCGCAGTGTTTGATACCATTGACTATGACCTACTGATCCACCGACTCACCACATCTGGAGTATGTGGTCAGGCACTCAGCTGGTTTGACTCATTCCTCCGAAATCATAGTCAGCATGTAGAGTATATGGCTTGAGTCTCCGAAAGAGCTTGTCTCATATGTGGGGTGCCCCAGGGTGCAATCCTCTGCCCCCCCCTTTCTTTTTAACATCTATGTTAGACCACTTGGCAGCTTGGTACGGAGTTTCGGTTTGGAATGCTACCAATATGCGGACAACACCCAGCTCCTTCTACATTTAGAGCCTGGAGCAACCTCAGTACTGGACAACTTCATCTTATGTCTCGAGGCCGTGTCAAACTGGCTGTGTGCTAGCAGACTGAAGGTGAACCCGGCCAAGACAGAGATCTTGTGGCCTGGCCGCCTGGTAGGAATGATGCACCCGCTACCCACTTTTGACAGTGCACCCCTATCTCCATCCTCTATTGTCAAGAGTTTGGGTGTTGCCTTGGACCCACAGCTGACTATGGAGGTTCAGATCACTGCTGTCAGCAAACAGGCCTTTTTCCATCTTCATCAAGCAAGGCAATTAGCACCATACCTTTCAGGAGAGGCCTTGGCAACAGTCATCCATGCTACAGTTACATCCAAGCTGGACTATTGCAATGCTCTGTACATTGGCCTTCCGTTATCAACGACCCGGAAGATTTGTATTGTTCAGAGTGCGGCAGCCAGGTTACTTGCAAAAGCATCCGTAAAATGCCATATTACACCAACTCTGCAACATCTTCATTGGCTCCCAACTAAGCACTGGGCCCTGTACAAGATGCTGGTTATGACCTTCGAAGCCTTGTATGGCCAGGGGCCGACGTACCTTAGAGACCGCCTCTCCCCCTTTCACCATCAGTGGTCACCACGTTCCTTCCAACGAAACCTACTGTATGTTCCAGGTCCCAAAGAAGTGCATCTTGAAAGTACATGATGCAGGGCCTTTTCTGTCTCTTCCTCTGTCCTATGAAACTCTTTGTCTCCATACTTGAGAGCCATGCGTGGTTTACGACCTTTTAGCAGGCACTTAAGACCTGGCTTTTTAGCAGAGCCTTTGATCTATAATTTCTGATTTTAATATTTGTATGTTTCAATGTTTTTATCCTTTTATGTAAATTGCCCGGAGCATCTTGGGTGGAGGACGATTAACAAATAATAAACTGATGATGATGATGATGATAAATCAAGACAGGAAGTCAGGCCAGAGTTCAGAGTCAAGGTTTCAGAATACACAAGGTTCAAGACAAAGTTATTGCAACAGACAGAGTCCTACTTAGGATTGCAGAATCAAGATTAGGGTCTAGAGATCTAAACCAGGGGTAACAGCCAGGATCCAAGACAGAAGTCCCAAAGTCCGACATTACTGCTACCACAGAGTCATCTCTTCCAGGCCCCTTTTTACCCAGAGCTTCTTAGCTGCTGTCCATTTCATCAGGCCTCCACAGGTAATCCCTGAAGCCTGTGAAGCATTCCTCAAGAAAGGAAGGTCAGATCAACCCCATCCAAGCAGCAGCCGGGCCAAGCCAGATAAACCGCTGGTCATGTCAACTGAAAACTTATGGCGACTCCACAAATGTCACGATTTTCTTAGGCAAGTATTACTTGGATGTGTTGGCAGTTTCCCATTCAAGCACCTGGTATGTGTTGGCAGTTTCCCATTCAAATACTAACCGTAACAAACCCTTCTTTGCTTCAAAAATTCAATTCAATTCAATTTATTATTTGATGAGTCACCCTCCACTGGAGTGCTCTGAACGACTTACACAGACGAAATAATGAACTTATACAATAGTGCAGTTAAAATGGTTACACATGGAATGCTCTGCCAAAGAGCCATGTTTTGAGTGATCGCATGAATGACCGTAAGTCAAGCATGGCTCTTACATCTGGTGGTAAGGAGTTCCACAGGATAGGGGCAGAGATTGAGAAGGCCCTACGCCTTGTGGATTCAAACCTATCAGGATCTGTTGCCTTTAGGGTACTTATGCCATCCCAGAGTGCTCTAGTGTCTCACAAAACTAGAGATGTTAAATATTGGTTGCTTTGCCCTTTAATGTCTGTTTTTTAAAGTTGATTTGTCAGATTTGTCTGAAGCTACAGCCAAAATAGTTTTTCAAAGACTGAAAACCCCCAACAAGAAGTAAATTATCTTTCAATATTTAGCTGCCTCTAGTTCCAATGTGTGTAATGTTGCCAGCTATGTCAAATCTTTTCCAATAGTATTGAAAACAGAAGAAGATGTTCTTTATAAATAGCATTTGTATGTACTACTTTATAACTGAGGGTGGGGCAGTTCACATTCATGATTTGTGGATACAGAAGAATTGTTTTGTGTAGGTCTGTCCCTAGTGGGTCATATTTGTAATGAAATTGCCATATTGTGTGGGGTTTTTTCAAAAACTGTTGTGAGTGATCAGATAATTCTGTTGAAATGATGGAACAGAAAGGAATGCAAACCAATAGCATTATTAGTGTGTTATCTTCTGTTTTTTTAAAGAGAAATATAATACATTTTATATATATATATATATATATATTTAAATAATGACAGAAAATGTAAGAAATGGGCAGCTAGAAGTAAAGCAAAACTTTTAATTTGGCACACAACACAATACAGTCACCTATTGGTAATTATTATTTAGATTGCATTGCATAGTCACAGAAATACCTTGAAGTATTTATTTACTGAAAGCATTCTTAGCCTACTTTTCAGTCAAAAAGGCTCCAGGTACTTGAGCAGATTAGAGAGAAGACATTAAATGTCCTCAGATGTGAAGTTTTAAAGGACACGACACTAAAATAAACCAGACCTATGAGACAAATCCTTATAGGATGGTTTTCTCTTTCTCAAAGGAAACTGGTTCCAATGGCCTCTGTGAGAAGGGAAGTGGCCAAATGGAGATGTCAAATATGGTTATATTTATTGGTTGGGATCCTGCATGTAATGTAATCCTGCTGTAATTTCCTCCTTTTTTTGGCAAATGTGTGCTTTCATAGCCATAGTGGAAAAATAGACCGAGCTTAGAATCCTCGGTTCCTGCCAATTACCGCCCAGTCTCGAATCTTTCGTTTCTGGGCAAGATAATTGAGCGGGCGATAGCGGGGCAGCTCCAGCAATTCTTGGATGACACAGCCGGCTTAGACTCCTTCCAGTCCGGTTTCCGTTCTGGGCATGGGACCGAGACTGTTCTGGTTGCCATCGCAGACAGCTTCGTTGCCAGCTCAACCGAGGCGGATCGGCGCTGCTAGTGCTTCTTGATCTCACTGCAGCGTTTGATACTGTCGATTACGTTCTGTTGATACACCGCCTTGCCACGTCTGGAGTCTGTGGGCTGGCCCTCAATTAGTTCAGCTAATTTCTCCAGAACTGGGGAGATTGAGTAGAGTGGATAGGACAAGTCTCCGAGAGGCACCCCCTCTATTGTGGGATACCTCAAGGGGCTATCCTTTCCCCTCTTTTATTTAACATCTATGTTCGACCACTCGCTCAGCTGGTATGGCGTTTCGGAATGGAGTGTTATCAGTATCCTGATGGCACCCAGCTCCTTCTCCATTTGGAGACCAGGGCAGTTTTGGTACCTGATAATTTCCCTCTATGCCTTGAAGCCATGACTGGATGGCTACGTGCTAGCAGGCTGAGGGAGAATCCGGCGAAGACGGAGATCCCGTGGCCTGGCCGCACTGTGGGAGTGGAGCGACCATTGCCTACCCTTGACGGTGAGCCTCTTGTCCCATCTACCACCGTGAAAAGCCTAGGTGTCATTTTGGACCCCTTGCTGACGATGGAGGCCCAGGTCAAACAGGTATTTTTCCATCTTCGCCAGCCCAGGCAGCTGGCGCCCTATCTTTCTGGGGAGGCCTTAGTCATAGGGATCCATGCCACGGTCACCTCAAAACTGGACTACTGTAATGCTCTATACGTTGGCCTTCCTTTTGTCAGTGACCCGGAAACTTCATATAGTTCAAAATGCAGCTGCTAGGCTCCTTACAGGAACCCCTGTGAGATATCATATAACACCTATCCTGTGTCAGCTGCATTGGTTACCAAGTGAATTCCGGATCTCCTACAAGGTGCTGGTATTGACCTTTAAGGCCTTGTACGGCCAGGGGGCGACATACCATAGGGACCGCCTCTCCCCCTATCAATCCCAGTGTTCACCTTGATCTTCCCAAGAGAATCTCCTCCATATACCGTCTGGAGAAATCCGCCTGGAGGTCACTAGGCAGAGAGCTTTCTCAGCCTCCACCCCAAAACTGTGGAACTCTCTGCCACCCGACATCAGAGCCATGCGCGAATTGAGGCGCTTTACTGTCGCACTGAAGACTTGGCTCTTTTGCAGAGCATTTGATTAGTTGTTTTAATTGTAATTCTTTTAAAGTGTTTTATTGGTTTTATGTTGTAAGTCGCCCAGAGCACCGCTGGTGGAGGGTGACTTAGCAAATAATAAAAATTGATTGATTGATTGATTGATTGTGGAA
The DNA here is from genome assembly GCA_030556195.1 of Anolis apletophallus. Taxonomy (NCBI): domain Eukaryota; kingdom Metazoa; phylum Chordata; class Lepidosauria; order Squamata; family Anolidae; genus Anolis; species Anolis apletophallus. The sequence goes on along the minus strand of JARBWK010000009.1, from coordinate 44,260,754 downwards.
CGCCCTCCCAGCCGAAACGCGTGCCATCCAAGATCTCTTATCTTTTAGGCGGGCTTGCAAGACCTATCTTTTCCAACAGGGCTTTCGGCCTATAGGTCCCGCCAAGGCATAGCCCGCCGATTCTGTAATTTTTACACTTGTTGTGCTCTCTACTCTGCATATCAGACTGTTTTAATCTTGTTATTTTAGACCACGTGTAGTATTTTAGTGTGTTTTAATCTGTTTTTAATTGTTGTTTTTATCTTGTGGTGTGAGCCGCCCCGAGCCTCCCGGGAGTGGCGGCATAGAAACCCAATAAATAAATAAATAAATAAAATATATCCATCACCATCTTGTGCATCAACTTATTTCTAATCACATAACATCAGTCTGAAATTGTGGCATGGGTGCAAAATATCTAAGAAGCACCTTCACTGTCTGTACCAAATTTGTATTTATAACTTGGGACACATGGTAGTTCTTTCTGATAACAGGATGGGCCAGTTCTCATCCAACAAGAACAACATGGTTGTTAGCGATATTTAACATTTCGGCTGAGCACATGTATGCAAACTTTACAAAGGTCTAATCTGTTCATATTTAAAATAACAAACAAGGAGAAAACAGACTATGTGTCCACACCACCAAATAGAAAGGGCTGTGCATAAAATGAGAAAAGGTTTCAAATTCTGTCCAGAAAAAAGTCACTGGATCTTTGGCAACAAAAGTCTCAGAAAGAGAAGAGGAAAGACAGATTGGGGTAAATCCAGAGTGGAGGCTGCTGGCAGCAAACATAATATGCCATCTGTGCAATACATTTTGAAGGAATGGGGAGAGATTTAAGGAGGGTATACTTGGAGAGACAGATAAAGACGTGACTAGTGGAGAAGAATTTTGTTTTTCGTTAACAAAATGAGGATAGAATGTGTTTGGGTAGAAGGGAATGGCTAGTCAAATACAGACAAGGAAGTACACATTGGGATGCCTATGCTACGTGATGTCATGTCGAGTATGCCGTCAACATAAGCTATAGCACATTGTTCTTTGGCTGGCAGACCATGAAAAGTATGGGAATAGCCAAGGACTCTCAATTGTAATAGACTTTATGAGCTTTGCTTCATTTTGGGTCGTCAAAGCCCACTTTTGCTATTTGAGTTGTGTATATGCCTTCAAGTTGCTTGTACACATTTGGAGGCCTCATGTATATCCATATTTGTAAACAAATGTGTTTGTGCTCCTTAATCAAATGCCATGCAGATGTGTTACAACTTTCATAATTCTTCCATTAGGGTGAGCATTGTAGAGATGTAATTTTCTACATTTGAAGTGCACCCCATTTGGCAAGGTAAAAGTCATATATACTGAACAGCAGTCATAATTTCCTTAACTGGCCTAGAAAACCTAAGAGATTCTTATTGTAATTTTTATTACCCTGTCAATTCACTTGATATATGCTGGCAGCAAGCACCTTTTCATTAAAAGTATAACACTGGCATTTTACTCTTTACTGAGGATGAAATCAAATCATTGTTAAATTTTAAAGAGCATTGTTTAAGGCTCTATAACAATTTGATTAAGTTAAATTGGAGTGGATGAACTGATAGAGGCTATAATTTTACCTTCTCCACTGTAGCTTCAGCAATGCACAGCTCATTTTCCACCAAAGTCAAATAGCTGAAGGTGTGATTGTTGGTTTGGGACCACATCTGCAGAAAACTAGCCAAACTGAATCCATTTTATGAGCATAAACTTGAGTAACATGCTCTCTCTTCCAAATATCCAGTAAGCATTCTTCCATGAGGTTTCAAGCCCAATCAATGCAGCTCTTTCCATTTATTTCCTTGTATCACACCATCTATTTCTCTATTATTCATAAACACTACTGATTACAAGGTTCCATTCCTATTAAATCAGACCAATTCAGACACTAGCTTAGTGGGAGGGTCCATTAATACACTACTGCAGTCATGCACTGTCATGTCAGCAATTGTGACATTATTTCATTATTTCCGAAAAAGGGATAGTGCTGACATTGAAGATAGCTAATATGTCATTCTCTGCAAGGGATGGATCTTGCTGAAAGCATGCAAGCCAAAACTGAACAGTAAAAAAGCATGCACGCGCATGCCCCTAATATTTCTGTACCAAAAGAATGATTGTTAAAGAGAGATCTCATGTGGTTTGAGTATTGAAATACCACTCTGGAGGCTAGTGACTTCATCGCACACAATTAAATAAGTGTTTCTACACACTTAAGAGACTGCCACCAATGGTGTCCTTCACACAACGCAAGCTACAAATGTGGGGCAGAGGTATCTTGCTGTTTCTAAAGTGTCGGTTTTTCCCACAGTTCCTGAGTCAATTGGCAAGTGGCTTATTCCTCAATTCCCTACTTAGAGACACGTAAAAATGCCAAATTTAACATATGATGTGAACCCCCCCCCCCCTGCCCATTTGTAAATAAAATGATGATGCCATCATGGAGGGAGAAGTAGGGTTGCCATTTTTTGATGTAATAAGGGACATTTACCTAAAAATACGGGATTTTTTCACAAAAATAAGGGACACTTCATAAAAACCTGAAAATCGAACGTTAGGTATATTTTTTTTATATTTATACCTAACGTCTAATGTTAACATCTACAAGGACATTCCCCAGGGGGTGCCAGGGAGTTTTACCATCCTGTGGGAGGCTTCTCTCTTGTCCCCACATGGAAAGCTAGAGCTGACAGACGGGAGCTCACCCCGCTCCCTGGATTCAAACCCACTGCACTACTGGGGAAAGCTGAATGCTCTGTATGGACCTCCAAGATTAGGGAGGGACGGAGCTGCAGCTAGTCGTAGTAGTAGTAATAATAGTGGCATTTCACCAGAGTAAAATCCAGGGAAGCTGGGCACTTCGTCTAACCAATCTGCTACTCAGGGCTCTAAGGTCAGGCCAGGCAGGGGCTTCTTGGCACACAAGCCTCGCCTCGCCTCGCCTCCCAGGCTCCCTTCCTCCCGCCCCGCCACAGGGCCGGCCTAGGCCAGAAAGCCAGCCGCTGAAGGAAGGCGGCAGGGAGGGAGGGAAGGAAGTGCCTTTTATGGTGTGAGGAAGAGCCATATATGGTGCGGAGGAAGGCCCATGTATGGGCAAGGCAGTTCCAGCAGGGAATCAAACAGAGGCCGCTTCCGCTCAGCCTTGGCACGCCTGGGCAGACATAGGGCCCTTCCCCAGGTGAGTCTCTGCCGCCGTTCAGCCCTGTGTCATCACGGCTGCAGCCCTCAACCCCTGCACCAGCCACAGCAACGCCACCACCTTGGCTCCCGGAAGAAGTTTGTTGGGGCAGAAGTGGCTTCTTCGCCCTCAGTTCTTTGCCGGGCATGTGCTCTCTCATGCAGGAGAAAGAAGACGACAAGCAAGCCACACACCGCCTCTTTTTTTCCATCGTCGGTACCCCCTGCCGGCCGGAGGAAGGAAATACGGGGCATAAGTGGAAAAAACGGGACATGAAATTTGGGACTGAGGAGGTATAGCAAACAAGATATTCAAAAGAGAGCTAAAGCTTCATCCCCCCCCCCCTCTATATATGTATCTATATCTATATAACCCCTCTATATACTGTATGTTGTTGTTTTTCTGGGCTATAAGTTGAACTCCCAAGAAAGAGAGAAGTTAAAAAAATGAAACGGGGAAGAACGGTGGGGAAAACATGTCTTTACTGTGAGATAGCAAACAGATAAATCTTAAAGTGGAGAGAAGGATTAAGTGTGATGGAAGTAGGAAAACCTTCCATTTAATTTCAAAATGGAATATGCTGAAGCTTTATGGAAAACCCAAACACTTGACCTGTTCTGTGGGATGAAGTCCTAGGGTACCATTCCAGCCTTGGCCATGGAAGCCCCAGAAAACTCCTTGATAGGTTTACCTTAGGATCACCATAAATCAGAAACAATCTGAAAGCACAAACTATTGATAAGTCAATCAGATCATGATGCTGATTTTAAGTTTCAGTTGTTTTAGCATACTTTTTTTTTTGAAAGGGAGCCAATGCTTTCAATTAATACTGGGTCACAAGTTACGATCATTACTGAAACAGGTGAAAAGTACATTTTAAACATGTTATTAATGTCCATTTTATAATGATTTGGAAATGAAATATGCACGGTTAAGGAAGTGGGTTCTGTTTTCATAGACCTTTCTCAATAGTTAAGGATTTCCTTCTATGTGTCTGGAGCTAACTAGGAAATAAACTAAGATACACGATGAAAGTCGGGAGGGAATCTATAATTTATGACTGTGGAGCATATATCTACTAACTCACTCTTGGTGAAAACTCTAATCCCCTGGTTGACCCCAAAGACTAATTAGATTTTCTTTTCCACAGCATTTCCCTGAGGTGAGAGTGCTTGTGTGCTGCCAGATCCTAGTAGTGGGAAGTTACTGTGAAACATTTTTTATGCGGTGTTACATAGTTTGTCAGTGCCTGTTGAATCCATCCTGCCAAAGTGATTTTCTGTAGATTAGTCTGACAATAAACCTCAGCAGAGTCGTTTTAAGGGAATTGTACATTCCTTATTTGCTTAATATCTTTTGGTAGTTACATACATCAGTGATGATTTAATACACCAACAAGTAGGCCTGGTTGATCCATAAAAAAATGGTTCAAAACTCATTTCGGCTGTACAGGGCGCCGGTGAAGTTCTGAAATTTTCCATGAACATTTCAAATTTATTTCGTAAAAGCTAACGAAATTCGTTAGTCATTTGTTAATGGGGGACGTGCATGCACAATGCGCGAAAACCTGCCAAAATTGGGTTTGACAGCCCAGGTCTTCCGTCAGCTTCCACTTCGTGGCCCTCACCACCGGCCAGATCGAGAGCTGAGAGCCACCCCCCCCCCCCTGGCCTCCACCTCCTCCTCCTCGGTGGCGTTAGTTTTTATTCACATTGGTGCCTTCCAAGATGCTGAGGAGTGGAAAGGATGCCCTTCACTCCTCGGCCCCTGGGAAGGCACCAAGGCGCATTGAGAGAGAAGGGCGAAAATCATATGAAGAAACTAATGAAATCTGAACAAAAATGGTGCCCACAGCTTCAGAACTGAAACGTCACTCCCAGGTTGCTTGTCGCACATCGAAAACATTTCTAATGTAAATTTATAACAAAATTAAAACAAATTTGTGGCCTTACGATGAACCTAACAAGGCCTACCAACAATATCATATCCCACTAAGAGTTCAAAAAGGCACACTGCTGTGTACAAGGAGAGGGTTAATACTTGGAGTAGCAGCTTTCAATCTCACTACAAGATAATAGACCTTGCATACTGTGCCCTAGGCCAGATACATAGCAGGCTAGATTGGTGAGTTAACCAGTTTTGTCATTAAGCAAGACATTTCAATGCAAAATGTAAATCCACTGCTTCAAGCGGAAATTTTAAAGCCAAATTGTGGATTTTCTAATTAAAATTTGAATGAGAAGTATTACAAGGAATCTGCCAGGCATTCTCACATGAAACTGCGATCCCATGGTGTTCTTGGTGATGGTCCTGATTCTGTGCTGGGTCAAAACCTCCATGCGATACAGTCATTATAAGAACATAGAACATAAGAAGAGCCATGCTGAATCGGGCCTCAGCCCATCTAGTCCAGCATTCTGTGTCACACAGTGGCCCACTAGTTGTACACGGGGATCTCTAGCAGAAAGGAGGGCAAAACCCTCACCTGCTCCCGACCCCCCACAACCAGTACCCGGGGAAAATCCTGCCTGCCTCCATCAACACAGAGGTGGCACTTGGATGTCCATTTCAGTAGCTACTGATTCCCTTGGTATCCATGAATCTGTCTAATAAAATATCATTGGAAGTGAGTTCCATTAAATACCCTTTATTAGTCCTAACTTTCCTATCTTGGAGCTTCAGGGAGTGTCCCCTAGTCCTAGTGTTGTGTGACAGAGAAAATATTTTTTTATCAAGCATTGTACTTAAAATATCATTGGGAATTAAATACTCACACACAATAATCAGAGAATATTTGAATATCTATAAAACGCCTGATGCAAATGAGACATATATGTCAATGAGGCATTCTAAAAGGGGGTTTCCTCCTCCTTTCCCCCTTTCACCTGGCACGTCATTTGTACATGCCAGAACTTCGGCAGCCATCCCATGGAGGCCAGGTGAGTTCTTTTCTTTTTTTAACTCTGTTTAGGGCGCTTTTGGGGAGGGGGTTGGTATTCCCACAGTTTTCCGGACTAATTTAGCCCGGAAAACTATGGGAATACTGTCTGAACTGCAGTATTCTGCAGTATTCTGCAGTCCAGACACCAGAAGTAGTGGGTTTATCCTATGCCTTTTAGGAAGGTGCGGAATAAACCCACTATCAAATTTATTAGCCACAAACCAGGGTTTTCCTGGTTTGTTGCAGGTTAATGCGGGTTTGTCCAGGACGTCATCTGGACAGCTCTCTTTTTATTGTGGTAACTCCCACAATAAAGGGGATGTCTAGATCCGCCCTTTGTCTTTCTGTTAATGATAATGATCCTGCAACGAGTTATTTTATTTATTTATTTATTATTTATTATTTGCATTTGTATTCCGCCTCTTCCCGAGGGCTCGTGGCGGGTTACAAGACATACATAGTGATCGGCAGGCAACACTCATGCCGACTCACGAACAAAATAAAACAATGCTATAACCATAAAAATAACAAAAATGATACTAAAAAACATCATTAAAACATTGTTAAAATTACACTAAGTGACAAAAAACGGTAATGGAGATTTTGTAAGAAAAATGTGGCGCAGCTGGCTGGGAGTTAGCTGCATAAGATTTCTACTGACCAGAAGGTCATGAGTTTGAGGCCTGCCCGGGTCAGGGTGAGTGCTCGACCACTTGTGTAGCTCGTTGTTGACCTTTGCAACTCAAAAGACAGTTGCATCTGTCAAGTAGGAAATTTAGGTACCACGTTGTGGGGAGGCTAATATAATTAATTTACGAGACATAAATCTCCAGGAAGTGTGTAAAAGGAGTGAAGGAGTGCGACAGCTCCCCCTCATGGCCAGAAGCTGAAATGTTAAATTGCCTCAGCGTTTTGTCTTACATGTTTATTGTTTATATGTCAAAGGGCATTGAATGTTTGCCTGTATATGTGCATTGTGATCCGCCCTGAGTCCCCTGTGGGATGAGAAGGGCGGAATATAAATGATGTAAATAAATAAATAAATAAGAAGTGCCATATTAATGAATGTGAAAATCCTGAGTATGTGAAGAAAGTACTACTAAAATTCTAAGGGTGAAATGTACAGCAATACTGTAAACTACAGGAGCGGGGGTGGAGGGTGAGAGCTACATATGGGACGTATTTCTGGTTTCTCCAATAAAACGCAATAGCCCCCTTTCTTCTTTGCATTTCTATTCATTCCATTTACTTATTAGGACATATGGATAGACTTTCCAGATGTCTATACTCCAACCACGACATAAGTCTAGCTCATAGAATTTAACTACAAGAACAGGGAGAATCAAACAATATATTCTCTGCCAAGACTTTTACAAAGGGATCATGATGAGGATTGTGTGTTTTTTTCAGTGTGTTGTGGTCAGATCTATTTTATGAGCGCATTGTGAATTGGAAACAATTGATGATAAAGATGGAATAAGACAGGCACCAAGAGATGTCTCAGTAGACAACTTTTTATTGACTCAACTGAAATAATACCATTACATTTTATCTGGCCTCCAATGGACCCACCACAGTTAAATACACAAAGGTGCAGAGAATAGTTATTTCTCCACTACATTTTCAAATTCCTAGACCTTTTGCTTGTACTAAACTAAACACTAAGACAATTACCTGGTTTGTTTCTTTCTTTATTAAACTCCCCCAGGTAATTAGCAAGTAATTTATAAATAAATTAGTAGTAGTATTCGTTGTATGCCTTCTAATTATTTTTGACTTATGGCAACCCAGGATTTTCTTGGCAAGATTTGTTCAGGGGGGGATTTGACAAGCTTCCTCCAAAGATGAGAGAGAGTGACTTACCCAAGGTTACCCAGTTGGTTTCCATGGTTGAGTAGGAATATGAAACTTGGTTTCCTGGAGAGCAAAAAGCATTCAAACTATTTCACCACACTGGCTTTCAGACATGTACCTTGATTTAGAGTGACCCCGTGAATTTCATAGGGTTTTCTTTAGCAATGAATATTTAGGGGTGGCTTTGTCAGTGCATTCCTCTGAAATATAGCCTTCAGCACTCAGTATTTATTGGTGGCCTCTTATCTAGGTATTATTCAAGAAGGACCCTACTAATTTCCAAAAGCAGATGAGATCTAGAGCCTTTGGGGTATTTAGGCCTGCCTGGTAAGAGTCACAAAGATTAAGTGACAAGGGAGGAAAGTTTGCACAGTTTCTCTGTTAAAAAATTCTCTGAATGTCTCTCTCCGAACAACCTTCTAGATTTTTTCCTCACAACCTCTGAGGATGCTTGTCATAGATGCAGGTGAAACATCAGGAGAGAATGCCTTTGACAATACATTTTCCCTCTATATCTCAGGGATTTTCAAAATACTTGCAATGTGACACAAATTATTTAAGTAGCCAAGTGCTGAAAATTTTCTCCATCCTATTTTCGCAGGGTTATTTCCTCTCTACAAAAGTTCCTTCCTTTAAATTGATCTGATGTCAGACCATTCTTTACTTCTGTAGGAAGATCATTTTTGTAGATGGGCAGAAAGAGACATTTTATTTATTTATTTATTTAGATATTTATTAATCACCCATCCCAGATGACTCTGGGCGATTTACAATAAAACACGCAATTAAATATCTAAAACATCTAAACAATTTGAGCAATCTAACCAGTTTCTCAGCCAAATGCCCTCTCAAACAGCCACGTTTTACAAGCTGAGCGAAAGTCTTTTAAATCACGAGTGGCTCTGATATAGGGAGGAAGGGCATTCCAGAGTGATGGCGTGATCACCAAAAAAGCTCTACGCCGGATTGATGTCAGATGGGCCTCCTTAGGGCCAGGGATCTGTAATAAGTTCTGATGGTCCGAGCACAGTGACCTGCAGGATCGACAGGGGACAAGGCGTTCCCGTAGGTACGCCGGCCCCTGGCCGTACAAGGCCTTGAAGGTTAATACCAGCATCTTGTGGGTAATCCGGAACTCGACCAGAAGCCAAAGTAATTGGTATAGAGCAGGTGTTATATTGTTCCTCACAGGAGTTCCTGTGAGGAGTCTGGCCACCGCATTCTGAACCAGTCGAAGTCTCCGGGTCACCGACAAGGGAAGGCCAACATAGAGGGCATTACAATAGTCAATTCTTGAAGATACCGTGGCATGAACTACTGTGGCCAAGTCGCCTAGCCTGCCGAAGAGGAAAAAAGGCTGACTTGATGACAGTGGAGATCTGGACCTCCATTATCAATAATGCATCAAGAATGACACCAAGGCTTTTGATGGTGGTAGATGGAAGAAGAGGTTCAACGTCTAAGGTAGGCAACCAGACATCATCCAGCCCAGAGCGACTCATCCACAAGATCTCCGTCTTCGCCGGATTCACCCTCAGTCTACTGGAGTGCAACCAACCCGTTACGGCCTTGAGGCAAGATGTAAAAGTATCAGGAACTGAGTCCAGCCAGCCATCCATCCACAGAAGGAGCTGGGTGTCATCTGCCTACTGGTAACACTTCAGCCCATAGCTCCGAACCAGTTGAGTGAGTGGTCGTATATAGATGTTAAATAACAGTGGAGATAAGATGCCCCCCTGAGGGACCCCACACATAAATTGTGATTTTTCAGAGGTCATCCCATTCCATTCCACTCGTTGCCAACGGGTCAAAAGATCGTAATCAACTGTGTCAAAGGCAGCTGTAAGAACTAACAGTACAAGCAGCACCGATCCGCCTTGATCAAGCTAGTGTCGGAGTTAATCCAAGATGGCAACCAGCACAGTCTCGGTTCCAAGTACCGAATGGAAGCTGGACTAGTAGGGGTCCAGCCAGGCTGTATCATCTAAAAATTTCTGGAGCTGATCTCCTACCACCCGCTCAATTAACTTGCCCAGGAACTAAAGATTCGAAACCGGGCGGTAGTTGGAGGGAACCGAATGATCTAAACTCGGCTTTTTCAGCAACGGACGGACCACTGCCTCTTTCAGCCCATCTGGAAAAACTCCTTGCTCGAGGCAGCCATTGATAATGTCTATCAGAGGGCCTCGTAACTCCTCTCGACAGGCTTTAACCAACCCGGAGGGGCACGGATCGAGGGAGCAAGTGATTGACTTCATTTGGATTCCAACCCTCCTTATTACAGTTCCATCATCATCATTATCATAGGCTGTAACGACTCTCCAACACTCGGTAAGGATCACACGTAGATTGAAGCACGGTCCAACACGATTTTATTGTAGGTACGACACATGTGAAGCAAAAGCACCGTCCCGCCACCCAAACACACTTTATATACCCTGAGCCCCTCCCTATTGCCCATGCAATGTCCAAGCAGGGTTGCACCATATCCGGGTGATTCAGCATATCCCATAGTCCAAAGGGATGTGACCTCATGGGTCCATGAGCCAGCATTATAAGTCCAATTGTCCAATGTCCAGGCTCGGAGGAGTTTGCCTCACTTCCCTCCGGAGCCTCACACACATCTGGAAGTTACGTCACTCCCACTTGACTCAGCACAGTCTCTATGCAGCTGGAGCCAAGGTCACCAAAGAACTGGGGCAAAGGTCGGTGCAATCTCATGGCAGGTTGGGAGCCTGAACTTCTCCTAAGCTCAGGTCTCCCAGTCCTGACATAACGGTCTCCTCCACCACGTCCTCCCCCTAGAAAACAAAACATTATTCAATCCGGAGGAGGAAAAGGGCCCACATACTTCTTTAAAAGACTACAGTGAAACGTGGGATGAACCTTCCCTAAACTCTTGGGCAACAGAAGGGTATATGAGACCTTATTCACTGCATTCTTAATCCTAAAAGGCCCAATGTACTTCGGACTTAATTTCTTCGATGGATACCCTAATTTCAGATTCTGCGTGGATAGCCACACCAAATCCCCCTCACTGTACTCCTCCCCTTCCTGCCTCTTCCGGTCTCCAAACAACTTGTAAGAACGCTGTGCCTTTCCCAAAGCCCACCTACTTCTTTCCAATCCTCCCGGGCTCGTATCCTCCACTCCACCCTCTCCTCCCCTCCCAACTCCAATAGCTGGGGCAAAGGAGCTACCTCCTGACCATAGACCACTTCGAAGGGAGACTTCCCAGTGGAAGAGTGTACCGAGCTGTTATAAGCCATCTCAGCGTAAGGCAACAGATCAGACCAATTATTTTGCTCCTTGTTGCTGAAAATACGCAAATAAGACCCCAACGATTTCTGAGCTCTTTCCACGCCCCCCATTGCAACAAGGATGATAAGAGGTCGTAAGACGCCTCTGAGCCCCCAACATCTCCAAAAATCGCTCCCAAAATTGGGCAGTAAATTGGACTCCACGATCACTCAAAACCTGCTCCGGGCACCCATGCAAACGGTACACATGCCGCACATATAACTCAGCCAATCTCTCTGCACTAGGCAACCCCTTTAACGGAATAAAATGGGCCTGCTTAGAGAACATATCTAGCACGGTCCAAATATACCTATAACCCCGACTTGAGGGCAACTCCCCCACAAAATCAGTACTGACATGTGTCCACGGCCTCACAGGAGTAACCACCACTTGAATCAACCCCTGCGGCTTAGCAGAGGGAACCTTATTTCTAGCACACGTTTCACAACACTCTACATACTTCTTCACCTCAGCCCTCATGGCCGGCCACCAATACCTCTTCTTTAGGGCCAAAAGAGTCTTCGTGACCCCCAATGACCAGCGGATCTATGATCGTGATTCAACCTCAGTACCTTTTCTCTCATACTCTGAGGGACATACACCTTGCCTCCCATAATCCACAAACCATTCAATGGCTTACACTCTTTCTCATGACTCTGTAACCACACATCACCTACATAACCTTTCTGCAACTCCAAACTCCATTCATCTACCACTCCTTCCTCCTTCTTAACCTCACACGCCCGTTTGGGACCTTGTCTGCACGGCCAGACCCCAATGCTCTCTGGCAAACACCTCCCCTGACTTATGCAACTCATTCTCTCCTACACTCGGATACCGGGACAACGCATCAGCCACCACATTCTCTTTGCCCCTTATATGCTGCAGCCGGAAATCAAACCTAGCGAAAAACTGAGCCCACCTCACTAACTTGGGAGACAACTTCTGAGGTTCCTCAGATACTGGAGGTTCTGATGATCAGTCATCACCACAAAAGGGAAGCAGCACCCTCTAAAAACTGCCGCCACGTTTGCAAAGCATTCCGCACAGCAAACGCCTCCTTTTCCCAGACTGGCCACTTCCGCTCATGCTCTCCAAACTTCTTAGAAAAATAAGCACACGGCCTCAATCTACCTCGCTCATCCTCCTGCAACAACACTCCACCATAAGCCCAAGCAGACGCATCGCACTGCACCACAAAAGGCTTATCCACATTCGGATGTATTAATAAGGGCCCATTAGTAAAAGCTTTCTTTAATTCCACAAACGCCTCCTGACAATCTTTCGTCCAATCCAGCTTAGCACCTGGAGACTTAGTCCTCTTCGACTCACCCTTACCCTTGGTTCTCAATAACTCCGTAAGCGGGAGGGTTATCGCTGAAAACTCTGATATAAAAGTGCGATAAAAATTGGCTAACCCTAAGAAAGCCTGCAGCTGCCTACGAGTCTGCGGAGCTTCCCAATTCAACACGTCATCCACCTTAGCCGGATCCATTGCGACTCCATCCCCACTAATCCTATATCCCAAGAAATCAATCTGAGCCTTGCCAAATTCGCACTTACTCAATTTTACATACAGACTCGCTTGTCACAACCTCTCTAACACCTCCCTCACCAGACTAACATGCTCATCTCTAGTACGCGTCACAATCACAATGTCATCCAAATACACAAACACCCCTTTATACAAAAGGGGTGCAACACCTCATTAATTAATTGCATGAAAATGCCTGGAGCTCCCGCCAAACCGAATGGCATTACGACCCATTCGTACAGCCCGAGGGGGCAGGAGAAAGCAGTCTTCCATTGATCGCTCCTCTTCACCCTCACCATATGAAACGCGTCAATCAAATCCAACTTGGTAAAAACCTTTCCACCTCTAACTGACCTAACAAATCCTTGATCAAAGGTAAAGGGTAACAATTGGTAGTACTAACAGCATTCAAACCTCTATAATCAATACACAGCCGCAACCTACCATCCTTCTTCTCACGAAACAAAACTGGAGCTGCAATGGGAGACTCGGACCTCCGAATAAACCCCTTGCTCAAATACCCGTCTATTTGTTCCCTCAAAGCTTCCTTCTCCTTCACTGTCATGGCATAGATTTTGGGTTTAGGCAAAACAGCCCCCTCCCCTTTGACCTCTATACTACACTGCACATTGCGAAGGGGGGGAAGACCCTGAGCCAAAACCGGATTAAACACATCTGCATAATCCCAATACTCTGCAGGCACCCCTTGTACTTCACTCTTAACCTCCTTCTCTTTATTAGGAGCACATTGTACAACTCCCGTTTTCCAATCAATCTTGGGGTTTGCCTGCTCTAGCCATGGCAACCCCAACACCACCTCATGTCCTTTAATGGGGGCCACCACAAAATCAACGTCCCCCTCCCAGGGTCCCACCCGACCCTTCAAATCCCTGACAATAGGCTATCACTCATGGCCAAGTATAATTGTCTTCCAAGTGTAGGGCCTTGGCAGTGAGTATGTAAGTAACTGTAGATTGAGGACATTGATTTCATGTGAGGACATCAGTTTCCAGATAGAAGATGGTCCCAACAAGGACTGGCTTGATGCGCCTTCCTCTTGACATGTTTCTCCCTTTCACCCTTTCTATTCATTCCTCTTCAAATTCCATGGCACTGTTGGTAACAGCTGGTTCCCAGTTAGAGCACTTGAGGGCCAGGGCTTTCCAGTTCTCTGTGTCTATGCCACATTTTTTAAGGTTAGCTTTAAGGCCATCTGTAAATCTCTTTTGCTGTCCAACAACATTCTGTATTTTGTTCTTGAGTTGGGAGTATAGTAAATGCTTTGGGAAATAGTGATGGGGTTTTCAGACAACATGGCCAGTCCAGCAAAGTTGATGATGGTGGATCATCACTTCAGTACTAGTAGTCTTTGCCTCTTCCAGAATGTTGACATTTGTCCACCTGTCTTCTCAAGAGATTTGCAGGATTTTTTGAGGCAACACTGATTGAATTGTTCCAGAAGTTGAGAGTGACATTTGTAGATGGTCTACATTTTGCAGGCATAAGTTGGAAGGGCAATAGCTTTATAAACAAGCTTCTTGATATCCTTGGTGTGCTTCATGGCAGGTTGCATTTGCTGGGCAATTCTTGATACAGCAAGCAACAGTACCCTCTCACACATCTCTGCTTTATAAGATCTTAAGGTCTGTTCTAATTTTGATCCACCAGTTTCTATTTGGGTGGAAATTAAGACTGATATTTACTTGTTTAATTTGTATCTCACCCTTCTCTCAACATGTGACCCAAACTGACTCACAAAAAAGTAAAAAGAAATATAACTAAACCAAATGATAAAAAATCTTCTTTGCTTTAAAATTTGGTGGTAATAAAGACTGAGAGGAAAGTTACTTTTCTGATTAAAGCAGGAGGAATCCCAGAGATATCTGTGATGTAATTGTTTTCATTCGAAATGGTATGTATGTGCACAAAATTGCCTGCTATTTGGTCTGTTTTTTGCTAGACTTTTGGTTAGAAAGCATCAAAATTTGTGTATATCTGTTATTTGTTATAAAACCACAACTTGGGATATATCCTGGCTAACTTGGGTTTCCGCTTGAGAAAGCCAAATTGAAGGCGAAACGGTCCTGGCCAGTATTCCTGTACCGTCGTGGCCCTTACCTTATGTATCACCAGCGTTTTTGTATTGCTTTGAGCTTCCCAGCACCTTGAATTCCCATGTGGATTATTATTTTAATATTTGGAGTATAACATTGATTTGATCACCCCTGCAAAGATCTATTTCCTTACGGACAGGGTATTTTCACTGCCGTCAAGTACTTCCCCATAGTCTGATGAATGTGGATACATTGTTTCAACTCGAACTATCCACTCCGTTGTGAATTACTCTTTGTTGCTTTATTACAAACATGGACGGACTTTGGATTATCAATTACTTTAATTGATGGAACAATATATTAGGAACATTTGAGCATTGGAATTTCTTAATTCAATGGTATTATTCATATAAATATAATTCGATTTATTGTACAGTATGTCAACAGATTTTTGCTACATATGCTGGGGTAGCTCTGTTAACACTTGATCTTTTCTGCTTTTTGAATGTTATATATTGGGAAATAATACTAGAACTATTACACGTATTTTTGGTAAATTTCTAAATGTTTTTGGATGGTTTTCTTCAACCACAGTGTTGTTGTTTGGAATCCCAGAGACACCATAGCCACTATAGTCCAAAAAGCTAACTTTTCCAAGCTTTGTTGCACAGAGCCATCAAAAATGAGAAAGAGCTACACACTCAGTATCAATGAAATGAAACATTACATTCTTGTTGAGTTGACACCATCAAGCAGTGACATAAAGATTAAAGCATTTGGAACTGGGAACTCTTCACAAAGAGTCCAACAAAAGAAACACATGAATCTTATGGGAATTCTGCCTTATTTTTTTACACGAGCAAAATGTGTCATAGCATATATCAACATTTAGTGACATTTCCTTCAACTAAAACAGCTGGATCAAACTTTTTTCATTTGTTCCATTAGCAAATCTAATACTTTTTTGCTTCTTGAAAATAAAAAAGATTCTCAAAACATTCATTCTGCTCTTTCATCTATGTACACTATTTGTGTGTGTAAAAAATGTGCATGGTAAGCCCCTTTGGCTCTCCAAAAAAGAGGGGCTATATATATTTTAAAACATTACATATATTAAGTGACTGCCAAATGGGGATCACCTCTCAATTACGCATATGTTTTTCATTTACCCATTCTTAAATTCACATTGAGGCAAGGGTTGGTAAAATGTTCAGCATGACATTATGATGACCTTTTCAATACACCTGGATTGAATTTAGATTTAGTGATGAAACCCAAATCCAGGCATCTTTCCAATGGTTTCTTGTTGCATAATGACCACTTTAAAAGAGCAGATTACACTGTTTCCACACACATCTGTCATAAAACACTTACAGAATTCTTCTCTGTAATTTTTCAAAATGAGTATGATCTTTCATGAGATCTCCCAATGTGTTATTTTTTGTCACTAGAAATTGCTATTCATTACTCATTAGAAGTAATGCAGCTTCTCAAGTCGCTCCTGATGTGGGGAAAAAACTCATTCGAAGATTATCTATCACACACTGGAAGGGTTTGTGTTGCACAAAACATTCCCTTTTTAAGGGAAAAGTTACAGCAAAATGCACATCATTCTATCATATCAGAGGGACCGCCCAATCTGGCAGGTCACATAGGACTTCATCACATGCAATAAAATCAGTGTTTCTACAGATGGAGTCCATAATATGATGCAAGCTTGTACCGTGGCTTCGCGGTATTTCACCATTTATAAAGTGTGTGTTTTCCCTACGCTTCCTAAGTTGATAGGCAACCGGCTTTTTTTTTTTAATTCCCCACATAGAGACATGTAAAAATGTGACATTTAATATGTGATGGAAATTGCGCTTTGTCCGCTTGTAAAGATAACAATGACGTTGTTCTGGAGAGAGGAGCCAAGATGGGCAGTACAGAAACCTTTCTTCCACCATAATCTTTAGAACTGAGGAGGAAGGAATGCTAATTTATATCTTTTTAAAACAATGTAAATCTAATAAAGTTACCTTTGGAATTGAGAGGTATCTGTACTTATAAATTGTAATATAGAATAATATAGAATAGAAGAAATCCCGTTTAATGATCTTGGTTAAAAAGTACTTCTATGAGATCTGGCTACGGTGGTCCACGCTCTGGTCACATCCCAAATAGATTACTGCAATGCACTCTACGTGGGGCTGCCTTTGAAAACAGTTCAGAAACTCCAACTAGTCCAAAGGGCGACAGCCAGGTTACTAACTGGAGCTACATACAGGGAGCATACCACCCCCCTTTTGTATCAGCTCCACTGGCTGCCTGTCCAATTCCGAGCCCAATTCAAAGTGCTGGTTTTGACCTTTAAAGCTCTATACGGTTCTGGCCCAGCTTACCTGTCCGAACGCATCAGCCGCTACGTCCCACCTCGTAATCTAAGGTCATCCGGGGAGGCCCTGCTCTCACTCCCGCCTAATTCCCAGATGCGGTTGGTGGGGACGAGGGATAGGGCCTTCTCGGCGGTGGCCCCCCGCCTGTGGAATGCGCTCCCTATCGATGTACGATCCACCGCATCCCTCCTGGCATTCAGGAAAAAAGTAAAATCCTGGCTGTGGGACCAGGCGTTTGCTCACCAGCACTAGGCAGCATTTTAGAACTGGATTTTAAATAGAAAGTAGATGAAGAGGACCAATGCTTTTATGGACTGAACATGGTTTTAATCTGGAATGAATGTGTATGATGCTAAGGCAACTGTTTTAATGTATTTTAATTTATCTTAACTGTTGAAGGGGTTTTGGGGTTTTATATTGTTATTATGTAGGTATCGAATTGTGCCGTACTGTAAGCCGCACTGAGTCTCCCCTCGGGGGTTGAGAAGAGCGGGGTAAACTCCTGAAATAAATAATAAATAAACAAACACAGAGGATTTCTTCAAATAAAAAAATGGGGGAGGAGACAGTAGGATGAGACCGTCTCCCCTGTGATGAGAAGGCAAGCGGATAATTTAAAAAGAAAACTGAATGAAGGAAAACATGTAATGGAAAATTATTAGTTTAATTTCCAAATGGGGCTTTGCGAAGCTTAAGATAAAAACAACGATCCCCAATGCTTTACTTATTGTGCGGGGTGACGTCCCTAGTATTATGAAAGTAATGGCACCTTGTGCTTTTCAGCATGGCAGTGTCTCCAATGAGTGAATGGAAGCTACAATTCACTCACAACAGAGGTGGGGTTTATATAAATTGTGGTCATTTTCACAGCCTGTTAGTAGAGGTTCTGTGTAGCTGCTGCTCATCAGATCTCCACAGATTTCCAAGTCCCCCTTCCACACACAGAAATAAGCTGAAAAAATACAATTTTCAGATTAATGTGTTTTGACTGGACCTCTGAGTGTTACATATATCTACTAGGGCGGTTTAGGTGCGTCGTAAGTCTCCAATACTCGTATGTAATTCAGATGTTTTCGATGCGAATTAGGCAAACAGGAAGTGGAATTGTCTTTAAATCCACTAAAGATGGCCGCGTCGAGCAGGCGTTTGAACGCCGAGCTCCGCCGAGCTCCTGGCAACCTTTCTTGCACAGCACCCCCTCTGCTGAGGGGGGGGGGTGCTCCATGCAGGAGGAATGACTTACTGGACTCGGGGGGGGGGGGGACCTTCGGTCGCTACTGGAGGCTCCGAAGCGCTCCCTGCCCCTTTTCGAGGCCTTGCAGGCTGACGCCGAGTCTGCCTTGGAGGTAGCTCGGGCGCCGGCCTTGGTCCTCAGGGCCCTTGCGGGCCTGAAGGACGCTGCGGCCTCCGGGAGGCCCCTTGGCCCAGCAGGGACTGCAGCGACCACGGCGACCCCCCGGAGGTGCCTGGCTTGGTCCCCCGTCCCCTGGCCGGGCCTGGAGGAGGCTGGGACTTCCACCGTGCCCGGCTTCACCCAGGGGGTTGCTGGCGAGCAACCCAGGACCAACCGGGACGTGCCACCAGACCTTACCGGCCTCCTCCTTCATCTCGGCTGGCTGGTCGAGCGGCTGGCCGCCTGGCTGGGGGAACTGGACAGGCTGGGGCTGGTGCTGGCGTCCCTGTGCAACTCCAGGGGCCCTGGGACGGCGGAGAGAGGAGCAGCGGAACCCAGTGGAGACGGACGAGGAGAAGACGGACGAGGGGGGGTGAGTGGGGCGACCGCAGTTGCTCCCCAGCACGAGCTGCGCCTGAGCGTGCCAGGCCCCCTTGATCCTGGGGCCTTTGGAGCCGCCGCACGGGCGACTCCCCCCGCCCGAGTCCCGCCGAATGGATCGCCGAGAGGGGCCTTCCCCTCGAAGCGAGGCCCCCACCTGGAGCTGGGGCCGCGGCGGGACCCACGCAGGGCCCGTGGTGGAGCCCCTGGAGAGCACTGGGGTGCGGGGCTCCCCCTGGCCGGGAGGAGCGGGCGGTGGCCGAGTCCATCAAGATGGCGCCTGGCCCGAACCGCTCGGCGTCTCTTGCCCCGCCCCCCTCGCCCATGCCGGGTGCCTTGACCCCGCCCCTCCCCGATCTGGAGCAACCATCGCTGCTGGGAGCTCGGCCAGTGACACCGGGGGACCTCAGCGTCTCCCAGGTGCTGGCAAGGGCCCCTGGGGCCCGGGCCCACCGCCGGGCTTGCCGCTTGTTGCTGGCGGCCTCAAAAACTCCACCTGGACCACCTTCTGTCCCGTCACCGGCTGGTGACCAGGGTAAGACCGGTGGCCCTGTTTACGGAGGAACAATTTCGAGGGCTGCCAACCTAGAGGGCAACGCAGCGAGCGGACGCCTCCCCTTAGGGGCCTCAACCCCCGGAGGTGCCACGCGGAGGAAACCGTATTCCCGCCGGAGGAGGCGCCGCCGTAGGCCGGGGAGCACCAGCCCCTTTCCCTCCGACCCCTCCAGAGACCTTCAGTGCCGGGGCCGTCGACCCCCCGGACTCTTCACACGCCCGGCCAGGCGATCCTTTCACCCTAGAACCTTTTGGGGCTCAGGTTTTGAGCGTAGTCACCAGCCACACCCGAGGCCGATGAACAACACCCCTTCAATGTGTCTGGCCCCTTCTGCCAGGCTACGGGACGGAGGAAGCTGGCCCACACTCTTTTCCTGTGGCCAGCTGAGGGAGATCTCCTCAAGACCCCCCAAGCTTCCTCCCTTTGATGGTTTGATGGGGTCAGTCTAGGCCCCGGATCATTTCCGTCATATCCCGAACCTTGTCTCTGCTCCCTTCCCCCCTATCCCCTTCTGATTGTTGTATTGTTTTGTTCGTCATTCATTGTCATGTTATTCAACTTGTTGAACCGCTCCGAGCCTACGGGGAGCGGCGGTTATAGAAGTCCGAATAAATAAAATAAAATAAATGAAATAAATTTTGAAGCCGCCACCGCCATATTTGTTAAGGGCTCGTATGTCATTTCCACCCTTCTCTAGCTGCCTCTTTTCATTGGCTGATGGCAAGCAGGTGGTTTCCCTGAAATCACCAGATTTCCACCAGCCATTGAGGGGAAGGCAGCAAGACAAGGGCGGGGTTTGGGAGAGGCACGGCAGCCATAGCCCTTTAAAAGGCGAGTGTGTGGCACACGCAGCCAGTAGATCTTCAGATGCACTGGGAGAGGGAAGGGAGAAAAAGGCTGAGAAGCAGGGAAGGGGAGGTTGTGGGAGAGAAGGCAAGGCATCGGGAAGCGGCTGTTTGGCCATGAACACAGCCAGCCACATGTAGCCTTGCTGGGGAGTGGTGGGAGAAGGAAGGCTGTTAGGCAGGTTGGGAAGGAAAGGCTGTGGGAGGGCATTTAAAGTCATTTAAAGCACTCAGGCAGCGCCAGTGTTTTGGGGGAGGGCTGGGTAGGCAAACTATAAGTTTTGCCTGTCCCTTTTGAGGGTTTTTTTTGCAGGTTTTTGTGCATTGCGCGATTGCCGACGCTATTTACGCATTAATTCCAAATTTTGGAATATTTATGAATTAATTTTGAATTTTTCAGTAAAAATTTCGGAAGTCTATCAGAAATGAAGCGCAAGCGCCCCCTACATCCGAATCGAGTTTTGAAGCATTTTTGGGGATATAATAGCCCTAATATCTATTAAGCAGCTCATAATAAATGCTACACAATGCCACTAACTGGTCATGCAGATGCAATAGGAATATATTCCCCCAATCTCATTCCCCACCTCAGTCACCCACCAAAGCAGGGGTGGGCAACTATTTTTTCCAAGGGGCCACACGAGAGCCAAAAAATATTATGGAGGGCCGCACCTAGAGGCGGAACTACATGCTAATCTACATTATTTATTTATTTATTCACTTACTATATTTACTATATATTACACATCATTAATATTAACATATTACTATATCAAGAAATATTCATATATTATTAGTATTAATATCATAATTATTATATTATAGTATATATATAAGCATAATATATTGAAATTATAATATATCATATAACATTATATTATATTATTTATTATATTATTTTATTATTGTTATAAAATTATTATACAATAATAATAAAAACCACTAAAATAAAATAATGCTTCCTTATAGTCCCCTTCTCTGGAGATTTTTATGCAGAGGCCAGGCAGGGGAGGCAAGCCAGAGGCCCTTAGGCGGGCCGGATAGAATCAGCCAGAGGGCCGCATCCGGCCCCCGGGCCGCAGTTTGCCCACCCCTGCACCAAAGCAATGAATCGATTTTTCTCTTCCCTATTAAAAAGGAACAAAATTATTAACTTCATCCAAGAAAATCGAGCTATACTGCTATCACTCCTGATCTCAAGAAAGACGACGATAAACCGGCCAGTAAGAATTCACTTAGTGGGGTAAATTCAATAGGAAGAACTGTTTTTGAAAGAAGCATTCATAATTTCTGTCAGCCTTCCTCTCAATATTCGTGTCCATTGGCTCTAAAGAAGAAGACTCATTAAACAGCTCTAGAAAATTCCTAAGAAACAACTCTTGGGCACTTACTTCTTCAGTTTTATGCAGTGATTTCATCCTGTTCAACTGAAAACTTTTGATATGTTGCAATGTGTTTACATTATAGACATCACAAATAATAAATAGAAAAAACATTGTAGCTGTGCCCCATTTTTTATGGATTGTCAGATTTATTATCTTTTAAGCAACCAAGAGCAGAAATGCAAATGAAAACAGGGGCTTAGAACATACTTTGTCTGTGCGTTATACTCTGTAAACCGCTCCGAGCCCTTGGGGAGTGGCGGTATATAAGTTTGAAGTATAAAAATTAAAAATATATAAAATACTGCTATCCTTACAGCTTACTATAGAATTCATCAAACTAGAACATCTTATAGCCATGTAATAGGAAGTGCGAGGTGGATGGAGCAAAGCATGTGATGGAGAATAGTGTTCTGGATTTACTGTATGTAGTAGTGTGTTCTTTCGACTAGATTCATGTAGTTGTGGGTGCTGCTGAGGAGTCAGCACAAATCTGTTGTGATGTATTTGCAAAATATTTTGTTAAGAAAATTGCTTAGATCCATTCTGACCAGGAATCCACACTGAGGCCAGATACTGAGAAGGTAAATGAAGCACATCTGTCTAGTTTTCCTGGACATGTTTCTGTTCATTGTGTTTATGTTTCTTTTTTTTATCTATGGACACGTTGCTTGGAGAAGTGGACTACTAACTAGCTACTTGACTTATGGACCAATGGATGACTAGCTTCTTGCTTCCCCCTTCATCATGCTGGATAACACTATGGAACAAAATTTGAAAAATGTTCTGTTTCTGGATTGAACATGTTATTATTGTTTAATTGTGCAGTGCTTACTTTGAAAGTAATTGTTATACTCCAGAAACTTCATTTTTGTGGCTGCCACAAACTAAGTTAAATTGGTTAAGACTCAATGAGATATTAATTGCAGGATGTCCACAAAAACAAAGTTTTTAAAGTTTGATCAACTTTTTCCATTACACTTTAATCTGTGATTGAACTGACTAGCTGATAGCTCTTGAATTCCAACTCCCTACTTCTTGGGACACCTATTAACTGCAACATAGGACAATGCAGCCTGTACATGCAAAGGAGCCAGCTGCATCATACTTTCAATTGTACACACACAAGTTTGTTTTGACGCAATCACCAGCGACATACAGAAACCACATCCTTGGACGCTACGGTATGGCAACAATGTTACCTTAGCTGCCAAGTTGAGGGTAAAGTGCAAGTGTGGGAAAATCATCTGCAATATTTCAGATTATTTTATTTATTTATTTATTTATTTATTTATTTTGGGATTTATTAATCGCCCATCCCAGTTGGCTCTGGGTGATTTACAGTAAAACACAAGCTGAATGCCTGAATATCTAATGGCTCAAAAACTTAGTACCAACGGTAGAGGATGGCTCCATCAAGATCAGTGGCACTGATCTCAACAAAATACCTCAGTTCAGAGATCCCTCCTGCCAGTGACATACTGACAGATGCTCACGGGCATGTAAATGCTGTATTATTTATTTTTATTTATTTATTTATTTACGCCATTTTTATCCCACTCTTCTCACCCTCGCAGAGGGATTCAGAGCGGCTAACGTGGCAACAATTCGATGCCGTAAAATACAGTATAATAAAAAGATTTTAAAAACATACACATAGCATAGATTAAAACAGCATTAATTACAACAACACTAGCTACACAATCCAAAAAGCCTTTTCCATCTCAACAATCCCAAGTCAGTTTCAAAGTTTCAGTGCCATTTGTCCAAATGCCTGGTTCCACAGCCACGTCTTTAGTTTCTTTCTGAAAGAGAGGAGGGAGGATGCCAATCTAATTTTGCTGGGGAGCGGGTTCCATAGGTGGGGGGTCACCACCAAGAAGGCTCTGTCCCTTGTCCTCACCAGCCAAGTTTGCAAAGCTGGTGGGACCAAGAGCAAGGCCTCCCTTGCAGATCTTAAGCTACAAGGCGGAACATAGAGGGAGATACGTTCGGACAAGTAAGCTGGACCGGAGTCGTATAGGGCTTTATAGGCCAAAACCAGCATTTTGAATTGTGCTTGGAAATGGACTGGCAGCCAGTGGAGTTGACGCAACAGGGGGGTGGTATGCTCCCTGTAAGATGCTCCAGTGAGCAATCTGGCTGCCGCCCGTTGGACTAATTGAAGTTTCCGAACAGTCTTCAAAGGCAACCACACGTAGAGCGCATTGCAGTAATCTAATCTATCATGCATGGATGAAGTGGAGAGCAACAACAGGTGTAATGTGTGATAAGAAGATCCCAAGCCAGTTAAAATCAAAAATCTACAGGATGGTGGTAAGACTGGTTGCCCTTTGTGCCACTGAGTGCTGGCCAACCACTAAGGCCGTCGAGAAAACTCTGCACGCTATGGAAATGTAGATGCTCAAGTGGTCAATGGGTGTTACCCTGAAGGACAGGATTACAAACAATACAATGTGCTCCATCTTCAGAGGTCTCTACCAACTCTATGATTCTATAAGAAGACCCAACAGGTTTGTTTGCAGTGCTAGGAGGTGATAGAAAGAAAATAGTTGTATTCAATTGCTTGTGAGGAAGGAAACCTTGTGGAATTAGGAAAGAATTATTCTATTATATTCCTAATCTATTATATTCTTGATCTTGGTCAGGTGACAATGCATTAAATCCTCTAGTTTGTTTTAAAATTTTAGTTAAATCAGCATTTTGTCAAGGCTATCAAAATACATGTTTTCTTTCCAAAGGAGATCAAGTATTATTATGATTGATTTCTGTCCAATATTTCTATTTAAAACAACAACAAAAAATTAAAACATATAATCAAATATAATACCAAAATGACATCAAAACACTACTGAGCTCTAAAAACAATGACAGTAAAATGTAAATAAAACAGCAGCGTAAAGATTTAAAACTTTTTTTCTTTAAAATGAACAATATTAATATTGCATGGTTATGTCAATATGTAGGTGACTCAGCAAGGGACCCAGTGTATATTGTCGTCAATGTGCATTTTGCCGTGATGCACACTGGGCACTTTTGCACTAGTACACAACCGCACAATTCACTAACATGGTTTCTTAGTAGAAGGTGACATAGGAATCCAACAATTACAATATGATCCTTGCATTCTTGGAACAGATATCCATGACATATCCCTCACAGATATGGGGATAATATAGCTTTTCTGTATTTTTTTTTCATGTCAGGAGCGACTTGAGAAATTGCAAGTCGCTTCTGGCGTGAGAGAATTGGTCATCTGCAAGGACGTTGCCCAGAGGATGCCCGGATGTTTTGATGTTTTACCATCCTTGTGGGAGGCTTCTCTCATGTCCCTGCATGGGGAGCTGGAGCTGACAGAGGGAGCTCATCCACGCTCTCCCCAGATTCAAACGTCCAACCTGTCAGTCTTCAGTCCTGCTGGCACAAGGGTCTAACCCACTGCGCCATCAGGGGCTCCGTTCTGTATATTAGCAGCTATACATACAAATTAGAATGTGTCATTCGAATGCAAATCTTGTCCTCTTTTGTGACAGATGGTTGTGAGATAAGATGGTATTATGACATTTATCTGTTTCAAGGCAAGTACAGATGTTTTCATTTGTACCCAATGGGCCACCTGTTACATGGTTCAGGGGAAAATGGATTTGAGTTATACAATTAGCTCTTTAGACTAGAAATGCCTTTCACTATCAAGCCAGCTGATACTAGTAAATTGCACTTCTGTGCTTTAGGAAAATGTCCGATCAGAGTATCCCTATTCTATGAAGATACTCTTTAGCCAGGAGAGCAAAAATACTGGTTATGCCCTAAGCACTGCCTTCAAAAGGAATTATGTACCATATTACATTATAATCTGGTAAGTGGTTGTCTGTATTAACTACTGGAGATGGATAAATGCATTGTTTCAATTTGGTTTTGATAAGAATGTATGAAAATGTGCAAAATGCTTCTTATTTGAGATGGAAATGATTAAATAACGTGAAAACAATTTACTGCAGGGGTGTAGTCACATTGCAGAATTGCAGTAAGTTGATCTATTTAAATTACTATGGCTCAATGCTTTCGAATTCTGGAAATTGCAGTTTGT
Organism: Anolis apletophallus; assembly: GCA_030556195.1. Classification (NCBI taxonomy): domain Eukaryota; kingdom Metazoa; phylum Chordata; class Lepidosauria; order Squamata; family Anolidae; genus Anolis; species Anolis apletophallus. Next base: position 44,234,853 of record JARBWK010000009.1, on the reverse strand, counting down.
TGTGGCATCTGACAGAGAAGGCAAAATATCTCACAAAATATTTCACAAAATCTCAGGAGCCTATAGCATTAAGCCACAATGAAAATGGAGTCAAACTGCTACATTCCTACTGTGAGGCTACATCCTAAACAAAGAAAATGAGCAGACATATCCATCCAGGCAAATGACTGGTTTACTCTTTAAAAACTGGCATTTTGAAGAGAAAATGAAAATGATTCGGGGAGAAGGTAAATCTGACAGATCTTTTTCATCTCTGTTCACCAAAACGCAGAGTTGATAACACTGGATATATCAATCAAGATCTTTAACGACAAAATCTTACCCCCAGCTATGGGGCCAGGGAAATATAAAAGTATGGAGGGGATACAGAATAAGTTTGTCAGAGTCCTTTTAGCACTTCCCTTTTAGCACATCATCTGCATTGTTAAGATTAGAAACAGACATGCCTTCAATCAAGGCCAGAATCCATAAACTCAGTATCCTATATGGGAAAAGAGTTATGGGAACGGAGGAAGAGAGCATGACTAAGCAATGTGTGATAGAACAACAAAAGTGGGGAGGCTGGATCCAATATTGCTCGTCTTTGCTACACCAATATTGTGACGGCTCGATAACAACACTAATGAAACTGGATAAGAAGGCCATTGGAGATAAAATAATGGATGTGGATGTGATCGAGAACATGAGGAATAGTCTAAAGCAGAAATTTTCCACCTGGTATCCCCTATTTAAGAGTGATCAATATCGCCAAGATTACTTGCAAGAACTAACCATGGTGACTTTCAGGAAAGCCTTTACAGCCTTGCGGTTTCCGACAATGCCTTCAGCCTGGCTGGAGGGAAGATATAGAGAGACACCTTATTCCCAAAGATTATGTATATGTGGTTCAGGAGAGATTGAGGATCTAACACATTACTTACTACATTGCCCTCTGTATAAGGATCCCAGAAAGAAGATTTTAGGAGGGCTTCTGGAGGATAGGGTGGCTTGGCAGCAGACAGCAGTAATTAAGGATTTGCTAGCAGACTACTCTAAAGATATTCAATTCAATTCAATTTATTATTTGATGAGTCACCCTCCACCGGAGTGCTCTGAGCAACTTACACAGAATGAATAACGAACTTATACAGCAATACAGTTAAAATGGTTACACATTAAATGCTCTACCAAAGAGCCATGCTTTGAGGGTTTGAATAAATGACCGTAGGTCAGGCATGGCTCTTACATCTGGTGGTAAGGAGTTCCGCAGGTTAGGGGCAGAGATTGAGAAGGCCCTATGCCTTGTGCTTGTGGGTTCAAGGTGTACCTCTCTGGGACCCAGGATGTAGAGGAAGTTCTCTTGGGTTGGTTTGGTGATCTCTGGTAATGAAAGGCTGAAAGACACTCCCTGAGATATAGTGGACCCTGTCTGTGGAGAGCTTTGAAAGTTAGGACCAGTGTCTTGTATTATTATTATAAAATAATAACATTATTTATTTAAATAAAATTATCCCTACTAAATTTTTGGAATAAAACCAGTGCAGGTGCTGTAAAGCCAGTGTTATATGGCATCTCATGGGTGTTTATATTGTATGACAATAATCTGTATAATAATCAACAAGAATGCAATGGACAAAATCTTGGATCTTCCGGGTCACTGAGTCCAAAAATTAGGGAGACCAACATACAGTGCCTTACAGTAATCCAGCCTCGAGTTAACTGTGGCATGGATCACCGTTGCCAAAGCCTCTGACGGGAGGTAGGGCGCCAGCTGCCTCGCCTGGTGAAGATGGAAGAAGGCTTGTTTACTAATAGAGGTAACCTGAGCTTCCATCGTTAACTGAGAGTCTAGTACAACACCAAGGCTCTTCACATTATTAGATGGGGCTAGGGGTTCTCCATCGAAGGTGGGCAGTGAACAGGCCAATTCTGATGGTCGACCATAACAATAAAGGCAGCTCAAAATATCCATGCGAAACTAGTAAAATCCTTAGTGAAGGATGTGAAATAGCACAGGATGATACAGTGCGTTGTAGACACGACTGGAATTTAAAGAGTCGGTTTTAATGAGTTTTAATATTTGTACTGAAGTTTTATATTGTGATGTGTACTTTGGATGTCGCTAATATGTGCGCTTAATTTGTCATGGCCTATGGCTAGAACAATAAAACTTATTCATATCGTATCATAATATGGAATGATGATTTTCCTGTAGTGATCTAAGTCCACTTATATCAGATCTCATTAATTTAGCATATATAGAAGCAGAGTTGTTAAGAAATCACATCTCTCTCTCTCTCTCTCTGGCGGCTTTAAAAAAATCCAAATGAGAAAAAAAGGAAACAATACAACCACTTTCAGGGCTTGAGAGAACAGAGCTGATCTCTAACTGAGGCGCTTTAGATCCCCTTCTAGAGGAAAAGCTGGCATAAAAATGTCATTAACTAACTAACTTACTAACTGAAACAGTTTTAAGTTGGAGCGGAGGTAAAATTAAAATTCGAACCACTGGAGTCAAACATTTGCATCAGATTTTGACTGGCCAACAGCCATAACAGATGGACCCCAATACTAATTTATATAGTATATCGAAATAATTGGGCAAATCCTCAATTCATTCATCTCCATTATGTTCCTAAATAGTTGAGAGCATGTCCCTCTGGGGTGAGTCAGCTGGAAGATATGGTTAATTAGTTCATTATCCTTTCAAATTTGTATTTGGTGTCCCTTTTAGATGCAATGTGAAATGAGGATCTATTGGGAAACTATAGACATTGACTGACACATGTGGGTGATGGGTGGATGATGCTGTGATTTTTAATGCTGACAGAAGTCCCTAAAGTAGCCAGCACATAGTTGGTGCTAAATTATTCCAGTAGAATTGTTACCAGGATCCTGACATTTGTAGTAGGTAACACTGTACATCTCTTTATGAGGGCAGCACAAAAATCCAGTTTTAGTTAGATATTCTCTTAATTCATAAGAGCCAATTATACTCCAACCGTGTCTGTGTACTCTCAATAGCCTGTTAACATGTGGTGACCCCATTAATTTCAATAGGGTTTTTTTGGGAAGAGAAATCCTCAGGGTGCCTCATTGCAAAGCAATTTTTCCTTGTTGTATTTTGCAATTTCCGCATCCCTGATTGAATCCAGATGCCAGGGAAATACTAGAGCCTTGTCATAATTTTTGTAGTATTTTCCTCACTCCTTGTTTCTCTTTTGTTTTTCCTCCTACCCTGCCCACTGATCACATATCACATAGATGAGGTCCCCCGATCTGATAAGCCAGCCTCCGTGGTGAATCAACAGGCAATGGGGCAACCCTGAGACCTGGCACCTCGCTTCACCCACAATTACACTTCCCCACCCCATGTAGGAAAGTGTCACTATGCAGCCCCCCCCTTCCCCCCGCACTGGCCCTGTTGTTTTGAACAGAACATGGGAAGCCCTCATGGTCTGAGAGATGTGTCCTGCCACACTGTACATCGTGTGATAGGCAGCCTGGTGCTCCTCCAGGTGTTTTGGATTTCAGTTCCCACAAATCCTAACACCTGGTATACTGGCTGGGACTCACAACCGAAATGGCAGCTGACGTATACCCAATCACGCACACCTGATCACATAACTACCCATCTGCTTTTTTGCAATCTGTGGGTAGGGGGTCGTGAATAAGCCACCACAGGTCTGGCGAGCCCACTGTTGTCGTCGTCTTCTTCTTCTTCTTTTTCTTCTTCTTCTTCTTGACTTTTCTTCACGAACGAAGATTCAGGAAGGACTCAACCCACGCTTTCTACATTTGCATTGATGACTAAGGAGGTTAGATGTGTCCTTCGAGCCTGTGCAATGGATTTTTCTGGTGGAGTGCAGCATGCACAGAACTGGCCTCACCCTTTAAACCAAAGGTTCGTCTGCCGGGGCCTAGCAAACTGGGACGGTGGCAGCGAGGTCCTCAGGTCGTAGGTTTGGTTTGAGTTTCCTTCTCTTAGATGGTTGACCTTACAGGGTTAGATGAGCACCATCTGCCCAGGTTTGAAATCAGAGTTTTCCTTCTCCTAGGATGGTTGCCAAAATGCTAGAGAGCCCATCCTGCCCATTGACGCTCTTTCTCAGACCCTTTGGTTGTGACCTGTCTGGCATGGGAGGCCCTACCGGTGGCTATTATGCCATCGCCAGCATAGCTCACAACTTCATTAGGGTACGCAAGCCTCTTCCCCACAACAAGGCAGTGCCAACGGAACTAATGAATAATTGAACTAATGAATAATAATAACAATATTTTATGTTTCTTACCCCTATCTCCTCAAGACTTGAGGCAGAGTATAACACAGATAAATTTAAAATACATAGATAAAAAATAAAAGCATTAAAACAAATATATTAAAAATAAGATTAAAACACATTAAAATCATTCATATTGATAACATGACTATTTAAAAAGCATAGTTTAAAATTGATTGGGTTGGCCTGCTAGAAATTATAAAAACTTATTTAGCTGTCAAAGGTCTTCTGGCATGTCATTCCACAGTTTAGGGTGGTCTGCTCTCCCTGGTGGCCAGAAAGTTTGCCTCTGTTTGTCAAATATGTATAATATGTCAAATGTATATACTGTACTGTATTGTGATAAATGTCACATGTTTATATGTCATATGTTGAACTGCAGGGATTGTCTGCAAGTATGTGTACTGTAATCCGCTCTGAGTCCCCTTCGGGGTGAGAAGAGCGAAATATAAATAAAGTAAATAATAAATAAATAAATAAATGGAAAGGTCCTCTGGATGACAATTGGCCGTCTGCAAGGACATTGCCCAGGGTTCCAGATGATTGAAGTAAACGTCCCCAAGAGGACTTAAGTGTATGGGGCAATTGATATCGGAGAAGGCAATCCAGCAGATAACCTGAACCCAAATCATGTAGAACTTAAAAGGCAACAACCAACACTCTGTACTTTTCCTAGAAATTAACTGGCAACCAGTGGGAGTGATTTTAGTATAATGTGATATGCTCACTCCTAGATGTACATGTAATGTGATGGCGCAGCAAGCGCCACTTGTACAAAAAACTTTAAGTTCCAAAGGTTTGCACTGTTGTATTGTGTTTCTGCAAGCCTGCTCAGTTTTGCAAAGGCTTGGTTGCATTGATTGGTTATTTACACCTGTCAATCATTGTTTAACAGAGCCCAATTAAGTTTGTTCCGCCCCCTTTCCCAGGGACTTTGGGAATCTAGCCAATTTGCTTATCAGAGCTTCCCAGGTTTTCCCCAGAAGGGGACGTACCTGAAGGTTTGCCAGGCTAGGCCTTGGTCAAGCTATATCTCAACACCAATCTGACTTTCCTTGGGACTGCATACTGCATACTCAACATATCGGAAGGTTGAGTGATGCTGAGGAGCCCCAAGCGCCTTCAAACAGTCAGGTGGCATTCAGAGGACGGTTTTGTGCCTACAACATAGGCCATCTGGCTGGGGTCTCGAGTGTCCTTACCTTGAGGCCACAAAGAAGGAGAGGACTTGGAAAGCCATCTGGCTGAAGTTTCCTGGACCTAAGCAACAAAGAGACTGGGGCCGGGGAGATAGCACAGCGGTAATACAGCTGCGCTTGCAATCAGAAGGTTGCTAGTTCTAATCCCCGAGCTGGCTTGGACGACCAGCTATTTGTGCCTGTCCACTGCCCAGCCAAGCAGTTCAACAGCCCAGGTGTGCCCAGCTGTAAATAAACAACAAATTGGGGACCACGGAAAAAGTGGGGAAGGACTTTTGAACAGACTTGTGATAAATCCCAGATAGACATTTTATACCAGCAGTTAAGAGCCTCTGCAAGAACTTTAAATTTAGAGAGCAACCTCTTCACAAGTGTTAACAAAATTATTCGCAATGGAAACCTTTCTAAATAGCCCCGTTACTCTAAACATTCAGTAACAGCCATTACTTTAGTGATACCTTAGTGATACTTTAGTTTGGCATAAACATTCCAGGATTCAAATCCACATTTCACTCTAACACGATGCAACAAAATTTGAAAAATGTTCTGTTCTTTGTCTGAAATTGTTATTCCTGGTTAGTTGTCTGGTACTTACTTTGAAGGTAGTTGTTAAACTCCAGAAACTTTGTTTTTGTGGCTGCCACAAGCTATGTTGAATGCTGGAGACTTGACGAGATATTCATTGAAAAACTATAGCAAAATGTGGTGCAGGATGTCCCACAAAGACAATGTTTTTGCAACTTAATAAACATTGTCCATATTTTTATGACAGAACCAATTAGGAAATGACATGTATAACTCAGAAACAAAAAATGTTACATAAACAAGCTGCAATCCATGAAAACTCAAGTTAGATAAACCTTGCTTGTCTTTAAGAAGCCACTAGTTCTTTGTCATCACTATCACCCTTAATAATGCTTCTCCGGGTAGTAACTCTGCTTATCGGACTTACTGCAATTACATTATTTCCCATCGTAATTACTTACAGGCCAAGTGCATTACAGCAGTGTTAAGATCCATCTGAGATTCCAGGAAATAGAAGTACCAGGAGGTTAAAGTGATCTGGTGTCAGTGTCACACAAAAGGGAATCAGAACTTCTGGCTGCAATTCTAATTTTAGAACTCCTACTATTGAACCTCACTCCTTCCTATTGGAATGCTTGTTTTGATCTTACGGTATAAGGTCCCACTCTGGAATACTTATTGATCTGATGCTTATAGTGATGATAAAAGTGATAACATTTTGAAGGTTTTTGTTTTGTTTTTAATTACTACTTTTGTATGATTTCAAGGGTTTAGCATTCGCATATGGCATCACTTCATTTACTAAAATGGCTGAGGGAATATCCAAAACATGCAGGTAACAAGACTTAAGCAATGTGATGTCAACAGGGGATTTCATGGGAAATATGCACTGAATGTTTGGGAGAAGCAGTTAGGTGAACTGAAAACAGTCTGACCCACACTTTTTGGAAAACCCAGCATGACAACACTATGTTTTCATTCAGATGATGCTATGAAAATGTTGCCTGAATGGTTGACTTTGGGTGATTCATTCCAATACATAGATATCATTACTTTTCTATGTATTGGATTGAATCACTTTAAATCAACTCCAGCAAAACTCTCATAGCACCATCTGACATGGTGGTAATTGTTTCTGAGCGTGGTTGGTTAACAACTGCGTGTTTGATTTCACTGATGAGAAATCCAGGGATTTATATACATCAGTGGTCTGGATGATTATTAACAGGAGTCCTTCCATGTTTGTCACAATTCTTATTGCAACTGCACAAATTTGAAAGGCAAAACTGAGAAACTCAATTCATTCCAGTACTATTGATAAGCAGATATTAAAATATAATCCTTGCCTACTTTGTCTAGCTCACCCAACATACAGTTACCTAACCTTTCTCTCTCTCTCTCTCTCTCTCTCTCTCTCTCTCTATATATATATAGATAGAGAGAGAGAGAGAGAGAGAGAGAGAGAGAGAGAAAGGGAGGGAGGGAGAGAGGGAGGAGAGAGACACTCTTCTAGATTCTAAAAATGTAATTCAGAATTTGGAGAAATGTAAAAAAAACAAACCTCCATTGATTTGAAGTATTTAGTTTGGCCATAAGTCTTGTATACTCTGTGGATCAATGCCTTATTAATGAGAATGCCAATTAGCTGAAAAAAGAAACAATTGTTTTGCCCAACAAGATAATTGTATGTGTATTGTACTCAAACAGGGTAGCAATAGTAGTATATTTTGCCTTATTTTTTGTTACCATCATAGCTTCATAGCTGCACAATTCTGAAGCCATTTACAACATTGTGGAAAAAAATCTCATATAAACACCATAGCTCGTGGTGACTAGAGAAAAACCTAAAACGTGACCTTACTGAGGCCTGATACACTGCAAAGAAGAGATTATTCTGGGAATTGGGGGAATGAAACAAACTCTTCAAGTTGACCCTCACAAATATTCTAATCTGCTAAATTCCCCTTCAACAAATCTTCAATGGAGATGCACTATGTGACAGGCTTTTCTTATTTCCGGTTCCTTTTAAAGCAGGGGTCGGGAAGCTTTTTTTTTTTTTTTTTTTAAATGATTTTTATTGGTTTTACATATATTTTAAAATACAGATTGACAAACACTCCAAAAAGGTAAGGAAAAGAGAGGATTCATAGCAAGGGATAGATAGGGATGGGATATGGGAGTGAGGAGGGGGGGGGAGGATAGATGGGCAGGGTTTAGGGGGGGTTGGGTAGAAGAAAAGAAAACATGAAATAACACATGTCCTTCCAGTCCGGATTGCAAGAAATTTGAATTTCCCTTGCATTTTTAGCCTCCTCCTTTGGCTGCCAGCGGATTCCTGGTCATGCTACTTGTTCTCTACTTCTTACGGGATTCGATGAATTGTTTTAAGGGCAGCCAGTCGATTTTATTTTCCTTGCTCTGAGCATTTACCCTCCTGTCCAGCTCATCTAGCACCATCAGTTCTTGCAGTTTGGTGAGCCAATCTTCCTCCGGAGGTGCCTCTGTCTTTTTCCAGCTTTTTGCCAGCACTAACCTTGCTGCCGCCGCTGCAAAGAATAGTAGTTTATCTGTCTCTCGGTCAATTTTTTCATCCGTTAGGTTAAGGAGGAAGTACGCTGGGTTGAAATCGAGTTTTTTCTTGGTTATCTTTTGGATTAGTGAGTGGATTTTTTTCCAAAATTTGTGGATTTTTGGGCACGCCCACCAACAATGGAAGAAGGTCCCTACGTGGGTCCTACACTTCCAACATTTGTTGTCTGTGTGCTTATAGAACTTTGCCAGCTTTTGGGGCGTTAAGAACCACCTAAAAAACATTTTATACCAGTTCTCCGCTAAGTTAGTTGAGCCTAGGTATTTTATGGTTTTCTTCCAGGTGGACTCCCAGTCTTGAAGTAATATTGAATGCCCCAGGTCTTGGGCCCATTCTACCATGACCTGTTTGACTGCTTCAGTTTCTACCTCCCATTCCAGCAGCTTATTGTACAATGTCCTGATTCTTTTTTTTTCATGTTTTTGGAGTATCTCCCAGAAGGATTCTTCTTCGGCAAAGCCTTTCTTTGCATCCTGCTTGAAGTATTCTTTTATTTGGGCATAGTGAAACCACGAAATTTCCGTGCCGGAATTCCTTAGATTTTCCATTGATTTTAGTTCCCACACTCCACTTTTCTTTTCCAAAAGGTTTTTATAGGTGAGCCACACTCCCAATGGATTTTCTTTCCTGTGTTGGGCCTCCGATGGAGAGACCCACATTGGGGTCCTTTCATATATCCTCTCCTTGTATCTATTCCATGTCCTGATCAGGGCAGCCCTAATGTAATGGTTCCTAAAGTTTTTTTCTATCTTTTCTTTCTCATACCATGTATAAGCATGCCAGCCTCTGCGTAGGTTATAGCCTTCTAGGATTAATGTTCTTGATTTCCTAAGTGTGGTCCATTCTATAGCCCAACTCAGGGCGGCAGCATCATGGTATAATTGTAGGTTCGGTAGAGCTAGACCTCCTCGTTCTCTTCTGTCTGTAAGAATTCTATGGCTTATTCTGGCTCTTTTTCCCTCCCAAATAAATTTTAGTATGTCTCTTCTCCATATTTGGAAGGTGTGGCCTGTTCTTATAATCGGTAGAGCCTGAAAGAGGAAAATCATCCTAGGTAATACATCTTGTTTTATCACGGCAATTCTACCCAATAGGTTTAGTTTTAAAAATTTCCATTTTCCCAAGCTCGTTTTTATAGATTTCCACATTGGGTCATAATTATTTCTAAGGAGTTGATTATTCTGGGCCGTCAACTGGATGCCCAAATACCTCGTTTTTGTTACCACCTCGATTGTGGTTAGGTCTTTGAGTTTTTTCGCTCTGTCTCCTTTTATATTTTTTGTGAGTAATTTGGTTTTGGTGTAATTAATTTTTAGGCCAGCCACCTTGCCGTATTGTTCCAGTTTTCCTATCCATTTCTGTATTGATTCCACCGGGTCTTCGATGATGCAGACCAGGTCGTCTGCGAAGGCCTGCAATTTATATTCTTCCCCTGGGTCGGGAAGCTTTTTGACTCAGAGAGTGATGAAAGCAAAATATCTGGAAATTTATTTCAGTGAGAGCCATATAATATATATAATATATTTTAAGACTGAATTCAACTAAATGTGAGTATATACGTAAATACTATGAGAAAGGGATTCCCCTGGCAGAATGACAGGACACTTCAGACCTGGCTCTGCAAAAGGCATGCTCAGGACTCTGGGAAGGAAGAGAAGATGGAAGGAAGGGGGAAAGAAAGAAAGAAAGATGAAATAAAGGAGGGAGAGGAAGAAAGAAAAGAAGAACGAACTATGGAAAAGGAAGAAAAGAAAAGCAGGAGAGAGACAAGGAGGGGAAAAGAAAGAAGAAAATGGGAAGGGAGGAATGGAAAGGGTGGGGAAAAGAAAAGAAAGGGAGTGAGGAAAAAGTAAAATAATGAAGGGAAAATAAGAAAAGAAAGAAGGGGAGAGAGGGGGAAGTGAAAAGAAAGAAAGGAGAAGGAAAGGAAGACTTGGGGGAAAAGAATAGAAGAGGAAGGGAGGGAGGGAGGGAGGGAGGGAGGAATGGAGGAAAGAAGGAAGGGGAGAGAAGGAGGGAAAAGGAAGGAGAGAAGGAAATGGTAAAGGGGAAGAAAGGAAGGAAGAGGGAGAATGGAGGAAAGAAGGAAGGAGAGAGGGAGGGAAAAGGAAGGGGGAAGGAAAGGGTGAAGGGAAGAAAGAAAGGAAGAGGAAGGAAGAGGGAGAATGGAGGAAAGAAGGAAGGGGAGAGAGGGAGGGAAAAGGAAGGAAAGAATGGAAGAGGAAGGAAGGAATGAAGAGGGAGGGAGGAAAGAAAGTAGGAAGAGGGAGGAAAAAGAATTTAAAAAGAAAGGGAAATGAAAGGAAGAGAAAGGAAGGAAGGAAGGAAGGAAGGAAGGAAGGAAGGAAGGAGGAAGGAAGGAAGGAAGGAAGGAAGGAAGGAAGGAAGGAAAGGAGGGCGTGGGGCCAAGGCAGACCTTGGTGTTGATGTCGGTGAGGCAGTCCCTCCGGAAGGTGTCGAAGAGGCAGCGGCTCTTGAGCTGCCCGACAATGAGGGCGACGAGCTGGGCATCCCCCAGGGGCAGCGAGGCCAGGTCTGCGGCGCCAGGGCCAGGCCCGCCTCCCCCCAGGGCTCTGGGCGGAGGACGAAGAGGAATACAAGGACGAGGTGCCGCCACCGGGCTCCGCCATCTCCGTTGAAGATGGGTGCAGGGCCCTGAGAGCAGCAGGGGATGAGGAAGAGGCGGCGATGGCAGCGCGGAAGCAGTAGCCACTGCGCATTTGCGTCACTCCTCCCTTCTGCATGCTGGGAAACTGAGGCCCGGGCTGCTCTGGAGAGCCGGATGCAATCATGAAAAGAGCCACATCTGGCTCCCGAGCCATAGGTTCCCTATTCCTGTTTTAAAGGCTTCCCGTGGTATGATGATGACAAAGCCCGTGACCTGAGACATCCATCTTTGCTTTCTCTTTTAAAGCGGGAAAGCTGTTTTGAGAAGCCCAAGAAGGGCAAAAGAATGGAAGGAAATCTGTAGACATAATGAGCACGGGGATTGGTTTCTCCGATAGTAAACACACAATTTTCCTTCTGTTCTTATAATACTATATTAAGGATAATATTAATAAAATATAGAACCAGTTTCGATAGGGGGCTAATGGCTTTTTTAAAATGCCTGAGCAGTCCACTCTCATCTTCAGTTAATGTGTTCTATGATTTATAGCAGTCTTCAGCCCACGTAGTTAAAGACTAGCTGTATTATTATTGACTTTAATGCTTTTTCAGGATTCTTTCTGGACAGATATATCATATTTTTATTTAAAAAATTGATTCATTTCATTAGCCAGCCAACCAACTAATCACATGCTTTATTTTATTTACAACCTGTCTATTTAAAGTTAGTCCAAGACAATTAGGGTTGCCACATGAATAAGGGACAGGTACCTAAAATAGGGCATTTTTCACAAAAATAAGGAACACTTCATAAAAACTTGAAAACCATCCATTGATATTCAAGTTTTTATGAAGTGTCCCTTTTTTGTGAAAAATCCCTTTTTTTAGGTACCTGTCCCTTATTCTTATATCAAAATGTGGCAACCCTAAAGACAATAGCTGTATTGTCAAAGACTTTCACTGCCAGAATCACTGGGTTGTTGTGTAGTTTCCAGGCTGTATGGCCATGTTCTAGCAGCATTTTCTCCTAATATTTCACCTACAGGTGTAGCTGGCATCTTTAGCAGATACTGGTGAGGTTTCTGAGAGGATGGACCACGGATTATGGGATTTGCAGTACCTTCACCCAATTCCAGAGACTACTGCTAACCACATCAGCCATGGATCTGGACCAAACATGGAGCACAAACCCACCATGACTCACTTTGTGTACTAGAACATAGCCATACAGCCCAGAAACTACACAACACCCCAATACAGTACAATAGTTGCTGTGCTCCACTATTTACATAAAAATATTATTTCTTTTGCCTTGGCCACATTCTGAATCTGATTTCTATGGGCTCTAGACTCATTATGATTTCAGATTGTACATTGTGGCTTCATACAAAATTGCTGTTCTTATCTGTGTCCATTGTAACATTTTCACTCACCTTTGGCACTCGAATGATGGATGGTCTGGGTATATGCGTATGAACTGTGACTGTACCACAACCTGACATTTCAGCAGACAACGAGGAGGAATCAGAAGGCACAGACAGGGATGAAACAGCAGCGTGATTGCTTCCATTGCTATTTGTGCTGCTGTTTTTTTCGGCACAAAGGTTGTGCAAAAAAAATTTCCCTCCAGTCTCATCCCTCTGGATACTTGGAGAATTGGCGGCTTTTGAGGATGGCTGCCCATATATTGCGGATCTCTTCTCAATGTTTTGCACTTCGGCAGCAGGTAGGCAGTTTGCCTCAGGCTGGTCAAAGGGAGCATTCTCCGTCACACTTCCAAAACAGGTAAGCAGTGCTGAACAAGGAAACGGATGCATGGTGAGTAATGCCAGAAAATGGATACTTTTTATCCCATATTTGCAATTAGCAGAAATATCACATAATAAAGAAGAAATCCTCACGGTGACAGCAGATAAACTTCTTGCAGTGAGTCTACTGATTGTTGAAGTTCAGAATATTCCATTGCTCGGAACCATTTTCTTCGGGTCTCTAATGGAGAGAGAAACAGGGCATGCCCCCATGTCCTTTGGAAATAAGCGACACAACTGTAGCCAAATGTTTCGAGATGGACTCGTTCGCCTCACCAGAGATGTCAGTGATGAAACAAAAAGCTCTCAGAAAAGAACCATTTCCACTGCAAGCTATAGTTTCAGTCTGTGGCTGAACAGATGCTTCCTGGTGAGGTAGTCCTCAGTCAATAGTGCTGCATCCTCAAGTTACTTGGCTGAAGCGGCAGAAAGGATAATGTAACCTGATCTACCCAGCTATAATAGGATCAAGGTGCATCTCTGTGACATCACAACAATAGCATCAGTGGGTCTAGTTACACAACTTGGATGTCTATTAACAAGAGTTCCAATCTGATTTTCGTCACTAACAAAAATCAAAAAATGTTTTTTATTCCAAACTCCTGCCAGACCATCTATTATTAAAAGAAGGAAGCAAAACATCTTAAAACTTTTGTCAAGAGGAGAAATGTGAGGCTAGCCAAAGACTATTACTTCTGAAATACCTTCTTTCTGTCTGATACATAGAGTATAACTCATGTACTCTTAGTTTTCTCTTCATGAATCCATCAATACACATTCCAGAACACAGAGTTATGGAATCGAATGTTGTGGAATTTTATAACACCTTTCCCGTGCTCTTAACTACTTGATCAATACAGTAGAATAGATATAAACACTGTTAGCATTACGTTGATAGTTTATTTATAGATGTATTACAGAGTATTATTGGCAAGTCATTTGCAGACTGTTCTGTTGTATTTTGAAATTAGTTTGATTTGTATAGATAAGATGAAGATACATGTGTAAATAGGACCCAATCATGTTATATATAAACAAAACTAGAATTTGACTCGAGGTAGGAATCCGAGCTCAAATAACAAGCTGAGGTTTCACATGACCTCATATGTTCAGGTCAGTCTAAAACAGAGGCTGGATCTACAGTGCAATTAATACCGTTCAACTGCATTATTTGGCCATGTAGACCCAGATGGTAATATTCTGTATTTCCCCTTGAGAAGACTAGAACTATCCACAACCTTACATCAGTAAGTTGCACAATAATCTCTTGGAGCTTACTTCTGAGGAAATATGCAAAAGATTTGTGCTACTTAATACACATTTATTCATTCCATTAAAGATTGCTCTTATACAGATCACAAGGGGAAAGGAAGAGTACCTTTCTCCCAAAGCTACTGTCCTGCAAGTAGAAAATGTAAATAGGGGCATCTTCCAACCCTCCCAATGTTCTATCTGCCCTGGCCAGCACTGGCAATAAAGAATGGATCAGAAGGGCTGCCAGTTCTGAATCGTCTTTGGCCTTGGGATTTCCATGTTAAAACTTGAAACCTAGGGAAAGTTCCTGACAACATTATTAAGCATTATCCATTACGTGCCAACTATAGTTGCTCAGTTTGTCATCGAAACAAAAAGAGGGAAGGAGGGAGATACTGACCCTTTGGAAATTAAGAGAAATATTAGTTAAAGGGGCTGTTATCAGTTTGGAAATTAAACAACAAATATTAGCTAAAGAAGCCGAGGACCTCCCAGATGTGATAAGCATAATTTAATCTATTATTTTATTTATTTTATTTTAAAAATTTGTACCCCGACCTTCTCACTTCCATTGAGGGACTCAGACAGACTTACCGCAAGATTCAATGCTATACAAATTTAAAAACATTTTTAGAACAGCATATTAAAATACATAAAAAGCAAGAATACATAAAACCACATTGCCATTAAAAACACATTCAACTCGGTCTGTAAACGTGGTCACTCATTTCAGACTATAATCAATCTCAGCTTATTCTGGGAAAGCTTCGTTCTACAATCTATCGTTCCAATCTATCTTGTTTCTAGCCAAAAGGTGGAGGCAAAACAGAATGAGCTCTAGCACACCCATGCCTGGGAGGAAAGGAATAAGTAAATAGATAAGGAAAAAGTAAATACATACACACTCACTCCGGAGAACATTTGCAAACTGCAGTGACAAATCATTTAAATTTTGCAAATTATAGAAAACTACTGTACTACTAGTGAAACTAGAGATTTTCTCACAGCGCTTTCCTCTATTCTGGAGCAAAGTCCATCAAAACTGGAGAATTTGCACCTTCATCTTCTGCCTGAAAATGACCAATGAAAACTGGACATCCCAAGATCAGGAAACCTTAGATTCTTGTCATTACTTGTTGTACACCATATATAAATACAGTAAATAATAAATAATTGGTGGGTTGTTGTAGGTTTTTTGGGCTATATGCAGGCCCGGATTAAGACCTTCGGCCGCCCGAGGCCAAGACGCCCGCGCCGCCCCCGGGAAGCCACGCCCCAGGGTGCTGCTGCGCATGTGCGGCAGCAGCCCCGGGCGTGAGGCTTCCGTCCGCCTCCTCCCGTAACTGGAAGGAGGAACCGAGGGAGGTGGGCGGAAGCCACGCGGCACCGGCCCCACGACTTCCGTCCACCTCGCGCCTTCCTTTCGGTCGCGGGAGGAGCCAGGAGTGGTGGACGGAGGCGCGGCACCGTGGGGCTTCGTCCGCTGCCTCCTCCACCCCCCCACGACCAAAAGGAGGCGGGAAGAGGAGAGCGGGACTTACCTTCCTCCTCTTCCGCCCTCCTCTTCCGCCCTCCTTTCGGTCGCAGGGGTGGAGGAGGCGGCGGGCGAGAAGCCCCACGGTGCCGCGCGCCTTCCGTCCACCTCCTCCTGGCTTCTCCGCGACCGAAAGGAAGGCGCGAGAGAAGGAAGGGAAGTCCCGCCCTCCTCCTCGCTGCCTGGGCCGCCCCTTGCAAAGGAAGGAGCGGCCAGGAGGAGGAGGAGGAGGAGGAAGGAAGCCCGGCTGGTGGGCATGCATGCGCATGCATGCCCGCCCGGTGGGGCGGAGCTTCCTTCCTCCTCCTCCTCCTGGCTGCCTCCTTCCTTTGCAAGGGGGCAGCCCAGGCGGGGAGGCGCCATTCCCTCCTCCCCGCCCCTCGCAGCGCTCTCCCCCGCCCTGCAATTTTACGCATTTTTCAGAAATTTCGGAATGGCTTCGTTAATGGCAGACACGCATGCACAGCAAGAAAGAAACAGCACTAGCAGTAGGAAAGAAACCGTACTGATTAATCACCCAATTTGGATGCGGATGTGCTTCCCTCCGCGTGTTGCCCCTGGTCTAACATGGAGGGAAGCACATCCGCATCCAAACTGGGTTAAACACCCAGTTTGGACACGGATGTGCTTCCCTCCACGTCTCGCCCCAGGTCTAACGTGGAGGGAAGCACATCCGCATCCAAACGATTCCTTTCTGAAAATAGCGGTGGTGACTTCAAAATGGCAAATTCACTTCCGGGTTACATCACCTCGAAACCGCTTCAAACGTGAATTAAATCCAAATTCATTTCGATTTTACAAGCATTCCGACGAACCTGCCCAGGCCTATAGGCCAACAATACCTTTACTTGGACTGCCATCACAAAGCTAGAGCTTCCCTGTCTGAATTGACAATCTCATCTCTTTCTTTCCTCTTCTCAGTTTCATCACTGTAAGCAGAGCAAAAGAGGCAGACCTCACTTCCAGCCCTCCTTGCACCAGATGGCGCATTAGGAACATCAAAGGAAGAAACACACTGTGGTCTTCTGCACCTGTAGTGAAGCTGCTTGTATTAATTTCAGATCAGTTCTGCCTGTTGATTCAGCCTTTTCTTTGGTTCTGCTTTTTCATTAAAACATTCACATTAAATCCATTCACTGTTATGCTCCCTACTTCAGTTCCTACTTGTTTGGGCAAAGACAGCAAGATATTCGGCACTGCCAAATATTTAACAGTAACACTTTGATAATAAGGTTCTTTGTAAGTTTTTCGGGCTGTATGGCCATGTTCCAAAAGCATTCTCTCCTGGAGAGAATGGAGGAGAGAATGTTTCTGGAACATGGCCTTACAGCCCGAAAAACTTACAAAGAACCCAGTGATTCCGGCCATGGAAGCCTTCGACAAATAGTAGATAATAGTTTTAACTCTCTTTTGTTCTGCAGCATTAGAGCTTTCTGGGAAAGAATTCTAAATACAGTTTGGAAATATCCCCCAAAATCCAAAAGCATAAAACTTACTAAAGGTGCAAAATTCAAAATGCGAGCCATTTTATACTTGCTATATAAAATGCACACAGCAAGTATTTTTACTATGCTGCTGTATGTAATGGGATTTGCCAGGATGAGTTACGATGACCTCTGATGGACATTATCAATAGCTCCCTTGAGCAAGGAGTTTTTCCAGATGGGCTGAAAAAGGCAGTGGTTCATCCACTACTGAAAAAGCCGAATTTAGATCCTTCAGTTACCTCCAATTACTGCCCAGTTTCGAATCTTCCGTTCCTAGGCAAGGTAATTGAGAGGGCGGTAGCAGACCAGCTCCAAAAATTCTTAGATGACACAGCCTGGCTGGACCCTTAACAGTCCAGCTTCCTTTTGGGACATGGGACTGAGACTATGCTGGTTGCCATCTCGGATCAACTCCGACACCAGCTTGACCAAGGTGGATCGGCATTGCTTGTATTGTTAGATCTTACAGCTGCCTTTGACGTGCTTGATTACAATCTTTTGACCCACCGCCTCACTGCCTCGGGGGTCCAAGGATCTGCCCTTAATTGGGTGGACTCCTTTCTACAGAACCGCTGGCAACAAGTGGAATGGAACAGGACAGCCTCTGAAAAATCAGCACTTACGTGTGGAGTTCCTCAGGGGTCCATTCTATCTCCACTATTATTTAACATCTATATGCGACCACTGACTCAGCTAGTTCAGAGTTATGGGCTGGAACATTATCAGTATGCGGATGACAGCCAGTTCTTTCTACAGCCATATAGTCATGGGAATACAGCCATATAGTCCTAGTCCTAGGACTACAAATGTAACTATTGCCAAAGCCTTGAGAAAGCTCTGGTAAGGAGCAAAACGGAACTCTGGTTACCAACTTACCTGTGTATAAACATCCCGTTGGCTTCATCTATATGGCTGTATTTCCAAACACGGATTTATGCTCTTGATGTCCTATTGCTTCGCCTGGATTTACCCTTGGAACATTGTGGAACTCTATTGAACTGCATTCGCTTTTCTATGGATTGTTTTGGCTCCTTTGAACTGCTTTGGATTACTCTTATTCCCTCGCCGCTTTCGGGACTATTGCTTCCACCCTACATGTCGTGCCCTAGACACTTGGAACCTCCCTTGATAAACCACAGAGTCCAGCTGAGGTACGAAAGGTTTATTTAGAATAACTGGTTAATGGAAAGAGGCTAGAAGTCAGTCTAAATGCCTTAAAGTGGCACCAGCAAAATAGCAGCAGTGTTCAATAACAGCAGCAATTGATTATAGTCCTGTAGTAATCAGGATCCAAAGCAGAACAAAGTCTTTGTGCCCAAGCGGGCCAAATCCAAAGAGAGCAATAAGCAAGCTTGGCAGGCAAAGTTCTTAGCAGGAAGGCCCAGTGGCCTATTCAGGATTCCATGGTCTTGAAGATGCAAAGTTGGCTCGAGATGAAGAGGGATCCTGTGTCCCAGTAGTTATAGTCTTACAAGGCTTTGATCCCTTCGACGTAGCTTACGTCGAGTGTCAGTTTCTCTAAGATGGATTATAGCTGTTGTTTAGGTAGTGTCGCCTCCAAGGGCCTGGCCACACTTGATCTCCCTGAACAAACCACACAGCTTTGAGGTACAACACAGTTTTATTGTGAAGGAAATAAGGAAAGCGTGAAGGCTGATACAAAGTTGTAGCAATCAGGAACAGCAGGTAAGTATGCGCCTGCAGCAGGGAATCCAAGCCAGATGCAAAAATAGAGTCTCTGGTTAGATCCTCTCCGAATCCGCAAACGGAGCAACTTGGAAAGCAGGGAATAAAGTAACAGAGTCTTTTCAGGAACAAGGCTTGAGCAAGACGCAGACAGAGTTCAGCAAACCAAGACAGCCCGTTGCAAAGGGCGGGTGTAGCTTAAGGACAGGCCGGCAACGGCCGGGGCTTTCAGAGAAGCATCTTCCTTACGCGAAGTTGATCCGGAATGGGGCCCATTGTGCGGTAACCACAGATATAGGGTTTGCTGACCAGTTCTGCTGCATCGAACATCAAGTCCAATGATTGATGAGAAACTATATGTTTATTGTTACCTAAGGTCCATCGGAATGTACCTGCCAATTACCAGGCCCAGATGTCTTCGGGAGGATTTTATGGCTCCTTCTGAAGCGCCTTGCAGAAAGGGAGTCTAGTTTTGGTAACCTTGGGCAGAGTTATCTAGGCATTCCGTGCTGGTTTCACACGAGAATGCAAAGGGGCCCTGATGGGGCCTGGCAAAGCTCAAGCTGACTGATTGACTGCTTTACAGTCCTGATGGCTCAATGCTGACCCAAGCAAAAGGGTTGCCTGAAGACCCTGTAGCGTGACAGGTAGTCTCAACAGCAAGGTATGTAAACCCAATTAGCCGGGGCAGCTGGGCAGGAAAGGAGTTGTACCATCTTCTTGAATCTGTGCCTTAGCTTATCAGCCCTCCCGAGCGGAACGGCCTTGACCACAGGCTGATTTAGCAACTCACTTTGCAGCTGGTTTGAAAAATCTAGAGACAGGCCAGATTGGCACTTTAACCCCAGTATCGCTGTACTTTGGTTCTATGGCAGCAGAGGCCTGAGAGGCTTGGGGCCTGACACTACATGAGTATGGATTATATGCTGCGGATTATCCGTCGATTGCGGTCTTTATCGATGTTGGAGTACAGTAAGATATGTCATTGAGAGCCTAATGCATTATTGTATAGATGTATGTTCCACTTTAATCCTTGGGTCCTTATATATTTAATGCACATATATTATTTGATACTTGAGTCTGCTACAGAGTGTTTTTCTAGTTTGTACTGAAACTTTGCTCAGTTTACCAGAATCAATGGGGATGTCAGGAGGGGAAAGGCTGACTACCCACGAAAGATTACTACTACCACCACATCAGCTCTAGATATTAAATATGGTTTTCTGTGGGCAAACAGATGGTGACTACTGGATGGCATATGTTCTGTATCATAAACTAGAGTTCATGTGATCTATCCAATGCAATTTTCTGAATCAAATATCCAAACCGAATCTAAAGTTTACCAAAAACTGATTCATAACCCTTTTGATACTAATGTTGGAGAGTGGTCCCTGGTCAAGTGGTTACTGGTCAAAAAAGGTTGGGAACCACTGATGTACTACATAGGTTCTCATTCCACATGTACACACACATATCATGTTCAATGGAAATACGACATTTTGTTAGTTTATAACAAACATGCACGAGTGCTTCCCAAGAGACAAACACATCATAATTTCTTCTGGAAGTCAGTAACACAATGAATCTCTTGGCATCCACACTGCTTCGAGCGTTGACTTCACCTCATTTGATTTAGTTTCATTTAGATTGTGTTACCAACTCAAAACCAACCAATCTGCAGGTGTGCATAGCTTTTCTCCTTAGGCTCTGCTGACTGCCTAAGCACAAGCTGGGGTTTCTGAATCAATGCCCCCAAATGATTTGAACAGATGTCTAATTTGCACAGAGTTTCCTGATCTTGAGTAAATGATTTTTAAATCCCTTTTTATCCTCTCACATTTTAAAAAGAAGACCAGGCATCTCTGAGCCATGGCGAGGAGATCTATATTTTTTCATGTTTTCTTCAGTCAAATGCTAGATACTTCCAGGTATAGCCCTTTGCAAGGTAATTTTTCTTATCAGTACAGGCTGAGCATCCCATATCCAAAAATTCCAAAATATTTCAAAACAATAGTCTACATGGGTAGTTGAGATCATACACAAACATAGTTTCAAAACCAATATAATGAATAATATTGCATAAAATTGCCTATGCATATGAAATATAAATGTATTAGTGTCTATACATGGGCCCGATCTCCAAGATATGAATGGACCTGCAAATGTAGATATTGCAAAATCTGAAATCTGAAAATCCAAAGTACTTCTAGTCTCAAGCACTTTGGATTCAACCTGTACCAGTCTTCCAGCATTTTTAATGCTGTGTTTATTTAAATATCAGCAGGTTGAAAAAGAAGAAACAGATATTCACTTTCTCAGTGATTGCCTTTAGAAACTCATGTTTTCCCCAAAGCAAATTAAAAACAACATCAGCATGGTAGAACACTCCCTTTATTCACTTACCCTGAAGTCATTCTTGCCAGCTTCTTGTAAAATTCCAACTTCCTACCTTTTTTTAATAGACGCTAAATGCGCACTTAGATGGGGACGGACAATGTTTTGTGTCAACTGCCACCACTTATGGCTCAAAAACCGTTTCCATGTGTTCAGTGTGATTTAGGACTTTTTGAGCCAGTGTGGTTTGATGGTGAGAGTGCTGATTTTGTGGGACCAAATACATGTGTCTGTCTATCAGCCACAAGGTTCACCAGGGAAGAAGTAACATGTTATGTTGAGTAAACCAGAGCTTGGAAGTTACACATTATCTTTTGTATAATGGTATTACTGATTTCATTACTTTGAAAAAATAATCTGATTTAGACATCCCTCTGTTTCCATGGATTCTGCATCCACAGATTCCACCATGCACAGAATCATAGAATCGCAGAGACCCCTTCTACACTGCCATATAAAATCTAGATGATCTCTTTTGAACTGGATTATAGAGTCATATAATCCAGTTCAAAGCAGATAATGTGGATTATATGGCAGTATAGAAGGGGCCAGAGTTGGAAGAGACCAGACGGGCCATCTAGGACACAAACAAAGCACCACCGACTGATGGTCATCTAGCATCTCTTTAAAAACTTTCAGAAAATGAGACCACCATGCTCTGAGGCAGCATATTCTACTCTGAACAACTCTTTAAAATAGTCACATAATAATAATAATAATCCCAAATCCATAGTTTTGTCATTTTATAAAAAGGACACAATTTTTACTATGTTAGCACTTGAACATCAAAAGATTTTGATATCCACAGAGGGGTCCTGGAACAAAGCCTCAGCTGATACCAAAGGCCCACTGTACCATTACTTTGAAGATATAATGATTATTGGGGGTGATTTGTTGTTGTTGTTTCAAAGATTGTTGGGAGAGTGCTAAGGAAAATATTGTATTTTTCAATGATTTTAATAATAATAATAATAATAATAATCTTCGCCAGGTGACGGAAGAACAAAGGTGAAGGAATGTGGTGAAACGCTTGAGTATCTGAAACTGCATGGTTTGACTGCTACCACAAAAAATGTCCTACTAATAGCACTTTACTTGAGCCGAGGTTAAGAGTTTTTCTAGCAGAATGCAGGATAGGCAGGATCATACAAAGGAGGTAAAATAATTTTAAAACAAACAGAACCCACAATAGTATCCAGTATAGTGAAACCTCTACTTAAGAGCATTCAAACTTAAGAGTGGTTTGAGTTAAGAGCTGTCACTTGTCTTGGGTTTGCTTTGACATAAGAGCAGCATTTTGAGTTAAGAGCTAGCACCAGAGGGAGTGCTAGCACCAGAATACAATGTTTTAGAGCTTCAAGGGAGCAGCCTCCATGCTTCATGTCTCATGCTCTTGTCCACTTTGGGAGATTACTGTCTGCTTTATTCTTGATTGCTTTGAGGAATTTTGGGTAAGTTAATTTTGTGTGGTTGTTATTCCTAGCATCTTTGGCTTCATGATGAGAGGGAGGGAGGGAAGGGGGGAGGCTAGAATTAGGGCAGTATGAAGAGAATTTTTTTTAACCCCTTGCCACAACTGTGTGCTCCAACCATTTTAAAGTTGATCTTTTTCATTGTTCCATGTGAATGTGCATGTATACATTATTTGTTATTTATAAAGTACATTTTCTTATTTAAAAGCATATAACAAAAATAAGGGGAGGGGGTTCGGAGGGCTGGAACAGAGTGGTAGCATTTCAATGGGGAAATTTGCTTCGAAATAAGAGCATTTTGAGTTAAGAGCACAGTAGTGGAACAAATTAAGCTCTTACGACAAGGTATTACTGTATTCCTTTCTCATCAGGAATCTCTATCTGCAAAATTATGTTCTGAAGTGTTTGAATCTGTTCTTCATCCTAGTATTATATTCTGGGAAGGCACGGATAAAACAGAAAAGCTCCTCTCTGCGGGAGTCTCCTAGATTTCTATCTCTGCCCCAGCACTGTGGAACTCATTGCCTCAGTATATGAGAGCGATGTGCGATCTGCTCCCTTTCACCCAGGCTCTCAAGACCTGGCTCTTCAGTAAAGCATTTGATATGTAAGTTTAACTTTTGTTATCATGACCCGTGTATGTTTTATCTGGTTTTACTGTTTATGTGTAAATTGCCTGGAGCATCTTGATGGAAGGCAGTTAATAAGAAATAAATTGATGATGATGCACAAAACCCACACACATAAGTCTATAGGGCCCATAGATTCACTTTGTAACTAACATATAATGACCCTGGGTCCTAGCATAGTACAGAAGGCTGAACCAAGCCTTGTACCCTGGACACAGTCCCTGTGTATGAGTGAAATGCTCCTAACAGTAGCTAGTGTTTACAAGCTTCCTTATTTACCACTAATTCCACAGTAGGTATATAATGGATTTTCTCTTCTTTCCATGTGACACCAAGAGCCATAAAACACCTCTAGGCTCTTGCCAGCTGGCATTGTGGCACAGCAGACTGAGAGCCATGAAGAAAATGAAATTAGCTCCTGATGACTGCCGCTGAGTCTTGGCATCGGAATACGCAGTCTGTTTCTGGCACTGTGTTCCTAGCAAAAGTATGCGAGTCCTTCTGGGATGATGATTAGCAGGCCGTTCAGGCAGCAAACATGGAGCCCAATAAATTGTCTTGCTAACCAAACATTGTCTAAAGATCCCTTCTTGTTTCGGTTTACAACTTGGATTAACTAGCAAAAGGAGAGATATGTTAGGATATAGATAGATGATAGATAGATAGATAGATAGATAGAATAATGCGTCATTCCCAAAATGGGCACTACCGCCCCTGACAGGAGTTGGAGTGATCCAAGGGGGCGGGGCAGAGCCCCATGGCCACGGCTTCCTCCTCCGCCGAGGAAACCTCGCACGGAACGGGGGAGGAGGGAAAGACAAGCCTTCCTAGGCGGCAGTGGCAGCAGCGGAGGAGGAGGGAGCCCCAGCGGCAGGCTTTTCCGCGGCCTTGCTCTCCTTCTCCCTTGTCCCATGCGCTGCTGCAGGGATGGGGGCAGTGGCAGGGAGAGGCAGAAAAGCCGTACATGGGACAAGGGGGGAGGGAAAGGCACGCTCCTCTCCCCTTGTTCTCTCGCCCCATGCGTGCACCTTCCTCGGCGGCGGAGGTAGGAAAGGCGCATGAGGGAGAAGAGAAAGGTGCATGCCTTTCCCTCCTCCCATGCCCTGTGCGCACCTTTACCACCGCTGCCACTGAGGAAGGCGCGTGGGGGGCGAGAGAACAAGGGGAGAGGAGAGCGCCCAGGCCCGAATTACGGAGGTTTGCCGCCCTAGGCCAGCCTCGTCCTCTGCGCCCCGCCCCCTACCTTCAGTCAAGGGAGGAGGGCGGGGAGAGGAGGAGAAAGAGGCGGAGGGACCCCTGCCGCGCATGTGCGTGCGGCGGGAGGCGCCTCTTTCCTCTCCTCGCCCCGCCCTCCTCCCTTGCTTGAAGGAAGGAGGGCGGGGAGAGGAGGGGCAAGAGGAAGAGGAACCCCTGCCGCGCATGCGTGTGCGGTGGAAGGGTGCCTCTTTCCCCTCCTCTCCCCGCCCTCCTTCCTTCAATCAAGGGAGGAGGGCGGGCAGAGGAGGGGACAGAGGCGGAGGGACTCCCTGCCACGCATGCGCAGAGCGCCTCTTTCCTCTCCCCGCCCGCCCTCCTCCCTTGATTGAAGGAAGGAGGGCGGGCAGAGGAGGGGAAAGAGGCGGAGGACCCCCTGCCACGCATGCGTGTGCGGTGGGGGTGCCTTCTTTCCTCCTTCCCCCCGCCCTCCTTCCTTCAATCAAGGGAGGAGGGTGGGGAGAGGAGGAGAAAGAGGCGGAGGGACGCCTGCCGTGCATGCGCGTGGGGTGGGAGGGCACCTCTTTCTTCTCACCCCGCCCTCCTCCCTTGATTGAAGGAAGGAGGGCGGGCAGAGGAGAGGAAAAATGTGTCTTTTTTGCATTTTTTTTTAATTTTTTTATTTTTTAAAAAACTTTTTTGGGGGGTCCGGATCCACTGCCCCTCCAAATCCGCCACCCGAGGCCATGGCCTAGGGTGGCCTTATGGGTAATCCGGGCCTGAGAGCGCCTTTCCTTCCTTCCTTCTCGGCCCATGCATGACTTTTCTGCCACCTCCCGCTGTTGCCCCTGCAGCTGCGCATGGGACATGGGAGAAGGAGAGTAAGGCCACGGAAAAGCCTGCCGCTGGGGCTCCCTCCTCCTCTGTCGCCACCACTGCTGCTGAGGAAAGCTCACGCACTGCAAAGGGGGGGGGAGGGAAAGACAGAAGGGATTAGATGACCCTTGGAGTCTCTTACAACCTTCTTCATTAGTATTGTTGTTATTACTACTACTATTATTGAGACTATTATTGAGACTGGGTGGACATCTGTCAGGGGTGCTTTAATTGTGCTTCTGCTGCATGAAGGTAGAAGGGTGTTGGACTAGATGGTCTTTAGAGGTCCCTTCCAACACTCTTACTATTATTATAATTAATTAATTTCTAGGGGGCACTGAGTAAAAAAAATTCTGGAAAGGGGGCGGTTGGCCAAAAAAGTTTGGGAACCACTGGTATAATGTGTGCCAAATCCAGCCATGATATTTCATCACTTCCAGTGTTGCTCCCAAGGAGTATGTTCTGGTAGATATAATGTCGGATTTTGACATGTTTACGAATTTAAGTTACTTATATGCTTACTTAAGGGTAAGCATATAAATTTGAAGCAACCGTCTTATAATTCTTATGTTTGCTGTAGTTCTGGACTGATTGATCATAATTGTTTAGTGCAACTGTGGTTTAGTTAATTCCTGAATTGTGCCTAGGGAGGTGTAGGCAATGTACGTATCTATTACATATATAAAGCAAGCATAACCTTGTAAAGGTTATTACCAAACTTAGGAGCTCACTGTTCTGGGAAGTCATACTAGACTGAATTAATTAGTAATTGACTTCTGGGTTTTTCAAGTTTTATACCTCACTAGCTGTACCCGGCACGCGTTGCTGTGCCCTATGTTGGTGATGTGAGAATGTCAGGGTATGTATGTTGTGGTAGTGTTGTGAGTATGTTTGTTGTTTGTATATGTATTTGTGTTTATGTGTGTTTATAGTTGTATGTGTGTTTGGTTTTTTTTGTGTGTGTGTGTGTGCTGGTATTGGTTTGTGGTTGTTTGTGTGTGTTTATATATGTGTGTGTGTGTATGTGTGTGTTTATTGTTCTTGGTATGTGTGTATATATTTTTGTGTAGTTTTCTGTGGGTGTTTTGTGTTTGTGTACGTGTATGTATATATGTGTGTTTGTGTTTGTATATGTATGTATGTGTATATATGGTGAGGTGGTGATATGTGTGTGTATATATGTGTATGTATTAGTGTGGATGTGTATGTTTAGGTGTGTAGATATATGTGGTTGTATGTGTGTTTGGTTTTTGTGGGGTTTGTGTGTATGTGTGTGTGTGTTGGTATTGGTTTGTGGTTATTTGTTTGTGTGTATATGTGTGTGTGTGTGTGTATGTGTGTGTTTATAGTTCTTGGTATGTGTGTATATATTTTTGTGTTGTTTTCTGTAGGTGTTTTGTGTTTGAGTACGTGTATATATGTGTGTGTGTTTGTATATGTATTTGTATGTATGTGTATATATGGTGAGGTGGTGATATGTGTGTGTATATATGTGTATGTATTAGTGTGGATGTGTGTTTAGGTGTGTAGATATATGTGTGTGTATGTGGTTGTGTTTTTGTATGTGTTTTTATGTTGGTGTTTATATGTTGTTTTGTTTGTGTGAGTGTGTTTGCGTGTGTATATGTGTGTATGTTTGTGTATGTATTGTGTGCCGGGGGGGCGGCGTTGGGGGACCTTCGTTAGGAGGATGGCTGGTGTCCTGTGTGTCTTCCTGCGGTGTCCTCCTTCGGGAGTGCCAGGGACCTGGGGCGCCGCCTCACTGCTCTTCCTCGCCACTGTCGCCTCCTTGCCTTCCTCCGCTGCCTTCCTCATGTTCGTGGACTCGGTTGCGTGCGCTGGGTCCGGGAACGTTTGGGAGGCTGGGAGATGGAGGAGGAGGCGGGTCAAGGCATGGGACTATCCAGAAAACTCCGCCCCTGCTTTCCAGGGAGCATCGCGAGCCTTCTGGGAGTTGTAGTGCCATGGCCTTTCCCGCCTCCTCCTCCGTCTCACAGGCTTGTAAACGTTCCCGACCGAACCCACGCGTCCCGGGTCCACGAACATGAGGAAGTCAAGGAGGAAGGCAAGGAGGCGACAGTGGCGAGGAAGAGCAGTGAGGCGGCGCCCAGGTCCCTGGCACTCCCAGAAGAGGCGATCGCAGGGAGAGGCAGCGCAGAGCAGGCGTCCTCGGCCGCATGGAGCCGGGTGGCGCGGGCGCTGCCTTGGGCTCCTTGGGCTTCTGGCCCTCTCCTCCTCCGCTTCCAGGCCTGTCCCTAACCTCCGGAGGGCATTCAGGCGGGGAGGAGGTTCCGCTCTCCCAGAGGAGAGCAGGTGAATGCGCTGTGCTGGGGATCCGGCGGCGCGCGGGCGCCGCCGGATCCTCCTCCCATAGGTTTGAATGGGCAATTTTGGGGTGTCGCGTTTAGGGGTCTGCGGAAGTTGTAAGGGTGGGGGTTTGTGCCTAGTTGGTACCTCATGGCCTGGTGAATCGTGTGTTGTGGGTTTTGTGGTTGTGGGGGTTATGGTGTGGCCGTGCATAATCGTCAACCCACGACCACGTCTCCTTTATATATATAGATTAAGCAATTGTTAAAAATTTTTAGAAAGAAGTTACCTTTTGAATATCGGATTATTTTCCCATTTGTATAGTCGTGATGGATACTGATCCTGGAATTTCACTCCAATGTGGTCTGTATCAAAGATTTTTGGTGGACAGCATGCAGTCTATGAGGCACAGAATTCCCATCCCTGATCTCAATATACTATTTGAAAAGCTAGTAATTAATGTCCTCGTTTTAAAAATGAAGAACTTTAGACTTTTGAATATGTATTATTGCAATCTTCCATATCATTTCAGCCATTATCTTTTGCCATAGAAATGTTCTTAGGCCTCATTTAACATTTATTTAATACCAATTTCTTGGAATTGCTTTTGCTAGTTAAGTCAAACCATGTCTTCACTTTCACTTAGGTATAGGGTTGTAACCAGGGCCGGACTAAGGTAACTTAAAATGGTAAGCAAACATTATTTTGGCGCCCCCTTGCTCTCCGGCCTCATGGAGGATGTGCATGCACGCTGGATGCACATGCGCAGAGCCAGCTTTTTGGCCTTGTGGAGTGCGGTTAGCATCTCCACCCAGCTGGAGTCATGCCACACCGATGGCACATGCGCGGAACTGCAATGCATGCGCCATTGGTGCAGCGCAACTCCAGCTGAACGGAGATGCTAAATGAGGCCGAAAAGGGGGAACTTTTTGCAGCTGGAGGCGGGAGGCTCCGCCCCGGCTGCAAAATGTTCCTCCTTTTCGTGTAGGGTGATTCCTCGTGCCAGCTGGAGTCGCGCACCAATGGCGCATGCATTGCCGGTGCCATTGCTGTGGCATGACTCGCTGCTGGAGATGCTAACCGCACCAAAGGCGCATGCACGGAACCTGGCAACCGGATGCGCCCCTGACCACGTGGCACCCTATGTGGCCGCATAGTTTGCTTACCGTTAAATCCGCCCCTGGTTGTAACACCAGATATTAGATAGGTATATACTTGGATCAGGAACAATTTTATTAAAGGTCAGCTCTGGATGCCGAAGCTGCATGCTTTGGTGCAAGCTCCTTAATCAGATCCACAAAGTTTGTTTTTTCAATGCAAGCTCTGCACACTTCCCCCCAGCCATCCAGGATTTTCTTCAGCTCAGCCACTCTCATCTTAGAGAGGTCTACTGATGTTAAGTCAAGTTTTCTTTCTGTAACAAAAAAAAAATCTGCATTAGGTGTTCTGCCACTTCATCACATTCATTAAATACTATTGAGCCACCCACTTAAGAAATGGCAACCTACTGTGCTCATCACATTTAGGGTAGAGATCTCGTGGGGTTTAAAAAGCATTGCAAAGGGTTATCTTTTCAGACGCGTTCTAAGCTGTTTGGCAAGTGATTTTTTTGGCAAAATATCCAGATTGAGATGGGCAAAATGGTCAATTCTGTCATGTGATGGTATTTGTCATTCTCAACTTTAAAATGATATGGTTAGGCAATTTGTGGAAGTTACCCCGAACAGGGCTGTAACCCTATGCCCCCTGTCGAGCTCCCGGCATAGATCATCCACTAAGGAGACCAAGGCTGTCTCAGTACCATGTCCGGGCCTAAAGCCGGATCCAGATAATCAGTGTCTACCAAGAATTCTTGCAGTTGCGAGGCCACCACACGTTCCACGACTTTGGCCAAATAGGGGAGATTGGAAACTGGCCGATAGTTGACAAATTGAGTGGGGTCCAGTGATGGTTTCTTCAACAGCGGTTTTATAACAGCTTGTTTTAACCTGGCTGGAATGATGCCCCCCCGCCCCCCCGAAGGGAGGCATTAACCACCACCTTTACCCACTCTGCCAATGACTTTTCAGTCCTACAGAAAAACTAAAGTACATCCTAATCGCTGTAGCCCAAAACAAATGTGTTTTTTAAAATAAATACTGCTGCATACATTTTTTTAAACAATTGTGTTCACTTTGCTCTTGATTTTTTTTTTTTTTTGGCGCATGGATCTTGTCATACCATATTTGAGCTCACAGATCTGAATGTCCGTTTTCTTGAGCTTCTCACAGATTTTCGTCACAGGTACATGAGCACTCATTGGGCGGCTGACTTCACTAATAATCTTAGTAGCTGCATCATTTGTGGCCCCAAGGTAATAGCACTGCAAAATAGAGGCAATATTGTCAGGTCAACCCCAATTCTCTGATAGCGGTTAGGAGTCAATTCCATTCCCTGTCCAGTTCTCAGGTTTTCACAGCTCAAATCAAACCATTTAAAGCATTTTATGAAAGAAAAAAAAGAGTAAATACAATCTGCTTTTGAGTATCAAACAAGAGACAAAGGTATAATAATAATAATAACAACAATAACAATAATAATAATGGCATACCAAGCGGTTTTCTTTTCCTTTCGTATTCATGCAGCACCTGATTAATTCATTCTCTATAGAGGCCACAGAAAAATCTGAATGTTTTTCTTTCAAAGAACTGTAAACGTTTTCCAAAAAACCTTGACACACTGTAAAAAGAAAAAGTAGAGAAATACAAATTACATGTACATACAAGCAAAATACAAGCAAAATTTGTCTCACCATCTTTGTAGCATATGCATATCAGATCTGAAAATGGTCCTACTAGTACTTTCCTATGTTAGACATTGAAATTTATCGCTAGGGGTACAGAAACTCTGTCCCATAGAAAGAGCTTTTTGAGGAAATGAAGATAGATTGGAAATAGAAAATAAAGCTCTACAAACAGAGCCATTGAATATTTCGTTTTCAAGGGTACTGGGTAAGAAATGGAACACTCGTATCCATTTCCAGTTGAAACTCTTCAAAGAGGCTCACACAGTATTAAATATTATGTAAGGTTCCTTCGCTCATAAATTGGTTTCATTGCTTGTAGAAGTGCTAGAAATACATGCCAATCCTCAATGGATGTTTATAATTCTCTTTGTTGTCGCTGCTGTTTTAAAAAGACCGAATTCAATTGTTAATTTAGATGAGACTAGCTGTACCCGACACGCATTGCTGTCCCCTATTTAGGAGATGCGAGAAAGTCTGAGTATGTAAGGGTTGGAATTGATGTTAGCTATGGTCTTGGAGGGGTTATGGCTGTGTCGTTGTGGGTTGTTCTGGTGGGTGGGATGTTGAAGTCCTGTGGAGTTGTCAGTGTGTGGTGTTGCTGGCGTTCTGCATAGCTTGTGGATATACAATGTTTTTTGTCTTTCCGTCTGCTGTGTTGATGTAGAGGTTGATGCTTGTGTGGGTGGGGTACTTTGGAAGTGAGTGGAGGTACTTGAAATCCCATTATCCATGGTGTGCCCTCCTCTAAACTGCAGTTGGATGGAGCGTGGGTCATGGGGGCACTGTGTGCCAAGTTGGGTCTTCATCGGTCTTGGTTCTGGGCCACAGTGGTCTGTGGGGAATGAAGGTTTTGAAAGTACTACAAATCCCATAATCCATGGAGGTAGATCAAATCCCATCATCCATGGTCCACCCTCCTCCAAACTGCAGTAGAATGTAGCGTGGGTCATAGAGGCTGTGTGCCAAGGTAGGTTACTGTAAATTCAGGCCATATACAATGTCCCATGAGCTGAGGGCTAGTCAGGAAAATCAAGTTAATGAAGCCTTACTGTCAATTCAGAGCTTAAACAGCATCCCATTAAGTGAGGCCTAGTCAGGGAAATCAAGTTAATGAAGCCTTACTGTCAATTTTGGGTGTGGTTTGTGATTTGTAGGGCTTTAAATTTTCTGTGGGAAGTGAATTGGGTGTTTGTGTTGGTGACTGCCTCAGACCTTTGCCTTATCCTCCTCTGCCAGTTTATTATGGTTCGGAATGTTCATGTTGGCTGGCCAATAGAGGCGTTATGCAAATACTCCCTCACTGGCAACCAATCATGTTGTCAGAATGTAGAGGCCGGGAGATTCGTTGGCGACCGCGGAGGATGCTGAGAAATGTAGGGTTTTTTGTATTGTTGTTTTGGGGGCCTTCTAGGTTTTGGGGGGGAAGTTTCTTTGCTAAAAACCTACCTTGCCTGAGGCCTATTTATGTTGCCAAGTTTGGTGTCTCTGCCTTGTAAGGTTTCTCTGCCTAGGACGGTCGTTCCATGACAGGACCTCCTTTATAAAATATATAAGATTCACTGAATGAATAAATGAATGAATGAATGGTATTTCTTAAATAAACATTTCTTTACGTCCCATAGATTTAACAGGGCTTCTCTAGTTGGGAATAACAACTGAATTTAGGTCTGTGTATGAAATACATTTGTTAGATCTCCAGCAGGCAATAGTTTGACATATTACCTTAGATAAAGATATTTCCTTTTCATATAACAAGTGAACCAGGGGGGAATGGGGTGGGGGGACCAGGGGACACACAACAATAGCTGCTACTTATCTCAAGTCCTGTCATCATCACTGCTATATTTGCCTCTAATGATCATCCTCTAACACTACAGAAGTTGTTGGATTGTAATTTTCTTCAACTCTAGCCAGCACTATAATAGAGCCGGTCATTGACTATAATAAAGTGAACTTGAACTTGAATAGTTATTTATTTATCATGTCAGAAGCGAACCAAACAGTTGTATTGCATTCAAAACAAAACCCCACAAAGTTTGAAAACTTGGCATTCTATTTGATGACCTTTGGCCAGAAGCTGGCCACTTGGAGTGTCTATGGTGTTCTATAAAAAGAGCCCCAATTGTGCCTGTGGCAGGGCTCAGGTTGCATTGCAGTAGGTGGTCTGTGGTTTGCTCTTCTCCGCGCTCACATATCATGGATTCCACTTTGTAGCCCCATTTCTTAAGGTTGGCTCTGCATCTCGCAGTCTGTTCCTCATCTTCCAAGTTTTCTGTGTGTCCAGGAGGGAATCTCCCATTTGGTATCAGCCATTGATTGAGGTTTGGATTTTAGCCTGCCACTTTTGGACTCTCGCTTGCTGAGCTGTTCCAGCGAGCGTCTCTGTAGTGTAGATCTTAGAAAACTATTTCTTGATTTAAGACATTGGCATGCTGGCTGATATACAGACAGGGGATGGGCCGGAGATGTCACTGCTTTGTTCCTTTCCTTGTTGGTTGCTACTTCCCGGTGGATGTCAGATGGTGCAATACCAGCTAAACAGTGTAATTTCTCTAGTGGTGTAGGGTGCAGACAGCTTGTGATAATGCAATCCATTGGCGTTAGTTCTCAGAGTAATTCAGAGTAATTGTTCTTTTTGAATTACTCTGAGAACTAATGCCAATAGATTTCATTGACTTACGGTTTCCATACCGTTTTGAAGCATGGCTGAAGCCCCATTATGTGATACATTTAACCTGGAACAGGAGAATGAACTTACCAGGCACTTTTCTTTATATGGAGACACCTCGGGCACCACCCCTCAAGAAAACGAAAGAGGCAACCTTATAACCGAATTAACCAACAAAGAGTTACGCAAGATCCGAGTGCAGCTTAATATTGCTACTTTATCTGATTATATACGGAAGAAAATGATTCCAAGAGGGATGCAAATCCAGATACCACCTGAGATGTACAAGACAGATGAACAATTTATTAGGAATTGGCAAATCATTGTAAACCGTTGTTCCAAGGAATTGATGTTATTAGTAATTCAGAAATCTACTTTTGAGTTAGAGACTCTGACAACGGAAATCACGGATTTGAAATCTTCACTGGATCCACCCCTCGATACTCCGGATCTAAATGGGATCAAAACCAAGACTGACCAACTGTACACAGATTTAAAGGATTAAATTAGGCAAAGTTAGAAGGGATGAACATGACTACGCAAACAATCGGGTCTACAAGTGGATGTTTCAACCTTATGAGAGAACCCCCAGGAATGTACGCTTCCCAGGGGCCCCATCTACGTCTGGAGGCAGTACGGATGACACTGGAACACAATCAGACCAACCCAGTACTTCAACAACAGCCGTAAGATATAATTTTCGAAAAGATCGCAAAGCCAACTACAAACAAGCAAATTTTCGGAAGGCCAAGAGCAATCAGCCTCCAACCTAGTAATGAATTGTTCTAATTTCCCACTGACGCCCCACGACTACAAGATCCTAGACAAAGGTATTTCTTTTGTATTTACCCCTAAATGTAACCCTTTTGACATAAGAAAAGATGTTGCTGCCCTGTTTAGGCTAGTCCGCCTTAAAGAATATTTTGCTAATCATCCTAGAGAACAACCTGACACTAATCCCTCTACATTGAGACAAAAAAGCAGCTTCGTGCCCCCGTTAGCATCCGATAAGGTCAAACTATTTGAGAGCACGGTTTTACAACAGATAGAGGGACTCTCTCACAAAACGGATTTAAGAAGACCCAATCTTTCCCATGAAGACATTAAGCGTTTAGAATATTTAGGAAGGCACCCTGAGATAGTGATGAAGCCAGCAGATAAAGGTGGATCTCTGGTGATCTTAAATCGGACAGATTATTTGAAAGAATGCAACAGACAATTAAATAACACTACATTTTACCGAAAGATCTCAGATGACCCCACCAGCATCTTTCTGAATACCATCAAACACACAGTCGCAGCGGCCTTGGAATTAGGATATATCCCTAGAAAAACGGCGGAATTCCTGGTTAATACCAGCCCTACGACACCCTTCTTCTACATATTACCAAAAACGCATAAAAACGTGTGGCCTATTCCCGGGCGCCCAATTGTCGCCGCGACCAACTCAATTTTGCAACCCCTAGCAATTTTTTTGGACAAATTCCTACAACCCTATGTGAAAAGAGCACCAGCATATATCAAGGATATGAGAGACCTCATCCAAAAGATAGATAGATGGCTTACAAATAAAACAAGAGGAGACCTTAGTCACAGGAGATATCACATCACTTTATACGAATGTCGACTTGTCACTGGCGAGAACTATTATTTTCAAACTGTTAGACTCTAGACCCAAGCCACATTGTCCCCCCACTGCCTTCCTCATAGAATTGCTTGACTTTATTTTTGATTATAATTATTTTCAGTTTGATGGAGAACACTATTTACAGCAATTCGGAATTTCAATGGGGCTCTCAGCAGCGCCATCTATTGCCAACATTTATATGGCAGCGCTGGAAGAGGAACACCTGACTGGAAATCACTATACCCATTAGACAATACTATCGGTATATAGATGATGTTTTCTTCCTCATGGGGGACACTGGCAAAATAGAGGATATCTCACATTACTTTAATTCGTGGAATGAACATATTGAATTTTCTTTTAAAACCTCTAAAACCGCCATTGACTTCCTGGATGTGACCATATTCGTGGAAAATGATAAAAATCAAAGTAAAAAACTTCATCAAACCCACTAAAAAGAATGCATTCTTGCATTCTAGCTCTTTCCACACCCAGGCCCTAAAAATAATTTACCCTACTCTCAGCTCCTTAGACTAAAGAGAAATTCATCCAACGTGGCTGATTTTGAGGCTTCAGCGTCCTTACTAAAAAGAGAATTAACTCAAAGAGGATATCCCCAGAAGATTTTGGAACAAGCACATAGGAAAGCCACGGCAACACCACGACAAGATCTACTGGTACAAAAAGCCTAAAGCACTGAACCGCCCTGTCTGGCCCCTCACTTACACGCGCCACTCAAAGAAATTACCAAAATTGTAAAGAATTTCTGGCCTTTAGTAGACTCAATCCCAGGATTAGAGAGACCCCCCATCGTTGCCTTCAAAAAGACTAGGAGCATAAAACAAATGTTGATTCATGCGGATCACCGCCCCAAGATCACTCCGGAGTCAACCGTTCCCAACCATACAAATAGATGTGGAAGATGTTCGATCTGCAAACACATAGATACACAAGACTTGATCACCAGCCCTCATAATGGGGTTACTATAAAGTTACGCACATGGGCAACCTGTGCCAGTAAGAATTTGATATATCGTTTAAAATGTGGCTGCAATAGGTTTTATGTTGGGGAAACGGAAGGGAACTCCGGACAAGAATTTCGAACACCGCTCACGCTTCCGCACTAAAAATGAAAATTCAATACTATACTGTCATTTTAAGGAACAACATCATTTTGAGGACTTTAAGGTAGTAGTTTTAGAAAGAATCAAACCAACTCCCTTCATGGATATTAAGACCAAACTCTTACAACGTGAGGCTTTTTGGATCGTCAAACTGGGAACTGAAGCAACCCTGAAACCCAGCATGAGGCAATCAGGCCTTAATGATTGCTTAACAATAGGTGAAGTCTTGTTGTAAATCAACTTTGTTAAACATGCAGGATACTATAGCTTATATTGAGTGCTTTTGAGTTTCATTCCCTATCCGGCAAGATTGTTGATGGTATTAACCGAGAGAATTATTGATTATATACGTGGTATGTATGACAGCCTATTCTTCTGTTAGTTCTCTTTGAACGTTTGAGTGTATTATGTTATAAGATAGGAATACTATGTATAGCTATATGATGGTTTATGTTATTTCACTTCTTATAGACATTTTCCGGATCACTTTGGAAACTTTATTTCTTGGAGCATTGGTCTGAAGGTCCCAACGAAGCCAAGATGGCGGAAACGGCTAGACCGTCGACCAATCTGGGTTGACCACCTGATGAACTATATGCCATTAATATAGTATTGAAAATATTGATTATTTGGACAACCCGGAGACCTTGACTCCTTGGGAGGATTATAATTTTGAGACTTGTGAATGCAATCTTCATGATTTGGTTTCCACTGCAACCGTACTTTGTATGATGATTGAAAGAAAATATATCAAGAAATAGAATTATTTGATTTTGAAAAGTGACTGCTGTGTTGGCGTTCTATTGCTTGTTCTTTTTGAGCTTGTGATAATGCGGCATGTCTCATTAAGAGCCACATCCACTGTTTTAGCATGGTGAGATGTGTTCCACACTGGGCATGCATACCCAGCAGCAGAGTAGCAAAGCGCTAGGGCAGATGTCTTCACTGTATCTGGTTATGATCCAGTGCAAGACAGCTAGGCATCCCCTGGGCAACGTCTTCGTAAACAGCTGATTATCTCACTCCAGAAGCAACCAGAAGCGACTTGCAGCATAGTTAATAGCGAAAGATAGGGAGAACAATAGCCCAATAAATTCTGCAATACTTATCCTGAAGGCTTGTTAAAGGCTTTCATGGCTGGAATACTGGGTTGGTGTGAGGTTATTTTGGGCTATATGCCCAAGTTCCAGTAGCATTCTCTCCTGACATTTTGCCTGCATCTGTGGCTGGCATCTTCAGAGGTTATGTTGCCAGTAAAGCAAATGGAGTATATATCTCTCTCTGTGGAATGTCCAGGGTGGGAGAAAGAATCCTTGACTGTTTAAGGCAAGTGTGAATGTTATAATTAGCGAGCTTGAATAGCACTGAGTGAGTAGTCATGAACCTACAAAGTCAATCAGTGAGGGTAGAGGTAGCCTGGATGTTGTTGCCTAGAGGCATCCTTTATGTGGAAGGTGTTAACTGGCACTTGGTTATTTGCTGTCTGGAGTTCTCCTCTTTCTGAGAAGTGTTCATTATTTACTGTCCTGATTCTGGTGTTTGTTCATTTCCATTGTTTCCTTCTTTCTGTGGATATTAGACATGTTTAGGTTTGTTTGGAATCTTCGTAATTCAGAATAAATTTGGAAAGATTTCCTTTTTGAAGAAATTTTGAAGTTTTTCAGGAAACCGGAAGTCCCTTTGCCCTTCCAAAGCTTTTTCTGCTATTTCTGTTATGAAGCAGCGAGTGAGTGAGAAATGATTCAGTGTTTCCCAACGTCTGGTCCCTGGCCTCAGCTCAAGCCTGAGGAGCAGTTTAAAACCCAGTGGATGGCTGTCCTCCTTCATGTCTCCCCGCATAAGCCTGGGGAGCGATTTAAAACCCACTGGGTGGCTTTCCTCCCTCCCGTCTCCCCTCATGAGCCTGGGAAGTGATTTATAACCCACTGGATGGCTTTCCTCCCTCCTGTCTCCCCGCATGAGCCTGGGAAGTGATTTATAACCCACTGGATGGCTTTCCTCCATCCCGTCTCCCCGCATGAGCCTGGGAAGCGATTTATAACCCACTGGATGGCTTTCCTCCAACCCGTCTCCCCGCATGAGCCTGGGAAGCAATTAATAACCCACTGGATGGCTTTCCTCCAACTCGTCTCCCCGCATGAGCCTGGGAAGCGATTTATAACCCACTGGGTGGCTTTCCTCCATCCTGTCTCCCCTCATGAGCCTGGGAAGTGATTTATAACCCACTGGATGGCTTTCCTCCTTCCCGTCTCCCCTCATGAGCCTGGGAAGTGATTTATAACCCACTGGATGGCTTTCCTCCCTCCCGTCTCCCCTCATGAGCCTGGGAAGCGATTTATAACCCACTGGGTGGCTTTCCTCCATCCCGTCTCCCCGCATGAGCCTGGGAAGCGATTTATAACCCACTGGATGGCTTTCCTCCCTCCCATCTCCCCTCATGAGCCTGGGAAGCGATTTATAACCCACTGGGTGGCTTTCCTCCATCCCGTCTCCCCACATGAGCCTGGGAAGCGATTTATAACCCACTGGGTGGCTTTCCTCCATCCCGTCTCCCCTCATGAGCCTGGGAAGTGATTTATAACCCACTGGATGGCTTTCCTCCCTCCCATCTCCCCTCATGAGCCTGGGAAGCGATTTATAACCCACTGGATGGCTTTCCTCCCTTCCATCTCCCCTCATGAGCCTGGGAAGCGATTTATAACCCACTGGATGGCTTTCCTCCAACCCGTCTCCCCGCATGAGCCTGGGAAGCAATTTATAACCCACTGGGTGGCTTTCCTCCATCCCGTCTCCCCTCATGAGCCTGGGAAGTGATTTATAACCCACAGGATGGCTTTCCTCCTTCCCGTCTCCCCTCATGAGCCTGGGAAGTGATTTATAACCCACAGGATGGCTTTCCTCCCTTCTGTCTCCCGTCCTGGGAAGCGATTTATAATCCACTGGATGGCCTCCATCCCGGCCCCGCATGAGCCTGGGATGATTTATAACCCACTGGATGGCTTTCCTCCATCCCGTCTCCCTCATGAGCCTGGGAAGCGATTTATAACCCACTGGGTGGCTTTCCTCCATCCCGTCTCCCCTCATGAGCCTGGGAAGCGATTTATAATCCACTGGATGGCTTTCCTCCCTCCCATCTCTCCTCATGAGCCTGGGAAGCGATTTATAACCCACTGGGTGGCTTTCCTCCATCCCATCTCCCCGCATGAGCCTGGGGAGCAATTTATAACCCACTTGATGGCATTCTTCCCTCCAGTCTCCCCGCATGAGCCTAGGGAGCGATTGAAAACCCAGTGGATGGCTCTCCTCCCTCCCGTCTTCCCGCATGAGCCTGGGGAGCGATTTATAACCCACTGGGTGGCATTCCTCCCTCCCGCCTCCTCTCATGAGCCTGAGGAGCAATTTAAAACCCAGTGGATGGCTTTCCTCCCTCCATTCTCCCCGCATGAGCCTGGGAAGTGATTTAAAACCCAGTGGATGGCTCTCCTCTCTCTCGTCTCTCCGCATGAACCTGGGAAGCAGTTTAAAACCCAGTGGATAAATTTCCTCCCTTTGCTTCCCCCCCCCTTTTTTTCTGGAGTAAAACAACTACTTTCAAAGTAAAGACTACCCAAAGACACAGGAAATAACACTTTGAAACCATTAACGAAGAATTCAAAAGTCTCCAAAGTTTTGAAAAGTTTTGAACTTTTTTTTGGTGAAAATTGGAATTGACTTTAGATCTGATCCACCAGCGCCCCCTATGGGTTTTGAACCTTTTTTAAAATCAAACAAGCCTAGTGGGTATTGTTTGCGTGATTGTGGAATTCAGTGGCTTCTCTATGTAGCCTCTATGTAATCTGACTTGGTTGTTAGAGTGATCTAAAATTTCTGTGTTCTCAAATAATATGTGTTCTCAAATAATATTCTGTGCCCAGGTTGGTTAATCAAGTGCTCTACTACAATTGACTTCTCTAGTTGAATTAGTCTTTTAGGAAAATTGAAATCTCCATAATGGTTTCTCAAAATGTTCCATGTAAGCATATGCTGTGACAGGGCTAAAAGGTCTCCCCATGGCTGCTCCATCTTTCTGCTCATACAATCTTAATAGAATTGGAAAAGCTTGCCAGATCTTGGTTCATATTAGAATTTTAATGATTTCTTTAGGTTGTAAGGTTGGCAGTGTATGAGGAAATAGTTATCTGCTTGGACCAGCAATTTCTCTATGGTGTCAATAAATGTCTTACTATGACACACTTTCATAATGGGAATAGTTTCACCAGCCAATCCCTCTCCAATGCCAGATATACAGCTTAATGGTGTAATATTAGAAAATCTGCGTTGCCTCCGAAAAATCCTGCAAATCTCCTGGGAAGATAGGCAGACAAATGTCAGTGTGCTGGAAAAAGCAAGGACCACCAGCATTGAAGTGACGGTCCTCCGCTATCAGCTCCACTGGACCGGCTGCGTTGTCTGGATGCCCGACCACCATCTCCCAAAGCAGTTGCTCTACTCCAAACTCAAGAACGGAAAACGGAATGTTGGTGGACAGGAAACGAAATTTAAAGATGGGCTCAAAGCCAACCTTGCACCTTAAGATCATCCGGGGAGGCCCTGCTCTCGCTTCCGCCAGCATATCAAATGCGGCTGGAGGGGACGAGAGACAGGGCCTTCTCGGTGGTGGCCCCACGCCTGTGGAATGCGCTGCCAAGCGAAATACAAGCGACCTCATCCCTCTTAGCATTTGGGAAAAAATGTAAAATCTTGGTTGTGGGACCAGGCCTTTGCACAATGACATAGCTGGACTGGCTGGATGACAGAGTTGAGGACACGGTTTTACTGTTTTAGCAATTGGATGTATGAACTGAACATTGTTTTAATTGTGATTTTAATTGATTGTTGGATTTGTTTTAATTAATTGCTCTGTTCTATTTTGTATGTTTTATGGTGATTTTATGTTTTAGGCATCGAATTGCTGCCTGTTATCCGCCCTGAGGCCCCTCCCCCCCCCCAGGGGTTGAGAAGGGCGGGGTAAAAATAATGTAAATAAATAACCTTAAAAATGGTGGCATAGTCACAGATAATTGGGAAGCCCTGGCCCTTGAGCACTCTAGGTGGAGGTCAGCTGTGACCAGCAGTGCTGTAGAATTTGAAGAGGCACGAATGGAGGGCAAAAGAGAGAAACATGCCAAGCGGAAGGCACATCAAGCCAACTCCAACCGGAACCACCTCCCACCTGGAAACCGATGCCGGCCTCACTGCAAGAGAATATGCAGGTCAACATGCATGCTCCACAGTAACCTGTGTACCCACCACCAGTACAATGAACCTGGAAGACAATCTTACTTGATCAACGAGTATACATATACCTCAAAGGAAACTTTGATTTATTTCAATGTAGTTCAGTAAAATATTTTAACATTTTAATTGTTAACTGGCACATGTGCATAATTCTCTTCCTCTTCATGTTAAGTTTTGGGTCATGTATAGCATCTCAGCTTATTTTGAGGGGGGGGGGGGCTTTTATCCTCAATTTCCAAAACAGGATATTTCCTTTTTCTGCTTTTGAAATGTATCATATCATTTAACACTTTCTACTGGGCTGCTGTTATAGTTCAAGCAACTCAGTAATTTGTAATAAAATGGCAATACATTTGGCTACAAAACATGTGAAGTCATGATTCTGTGATCCCCTTGTGCCATCTACAGGAAGCACCTTGATATTACAGTCTATATTCAGAGTATCAGAGGTATTTTATAGTCCTGGGCAACCATGGTTCAAATGCAGGCATGTAGCGGGGGGCTAAGGGGCTTCAGCCCCCAAATTCTCAGGGTGGTCCGCGAGAAGGCCTTACTGGTACATTATTTAAACTGTTATATTTATTCATATCATGATCTGATCACCATGCTCATTATATCCCACATTCATGGGGTTATTGGGATAACAATACAAAAGGTTTGCTAGGGTAGACCCTCTTCCACCCAGTCTCAGCCCCCCGAATCAAAATCCCCCAATCAAAATCGGCCCTGTTCAAATGGTTCTAAAGTACTTGCAAAACTAAAGTTCTGGTGGTGAAAACTAGGTGACGCTGGTGCTTTGCTTCTACAGTGTTGCTAAAGTTCTGGTGGTGAACATTTCAGAACTCTAACAAAACTTTCAAAACTTCATTATTATTTCATTATCGCCGATTTTTAAGACAGAACTAATTAGGAACTGTCATTTATAACGAAATTTTGAAAGTTTTGTTAGAGTTCTGAAATGTTCACCACCAGAACTTTCGCAATACTGTAGAAGCAAAGCACCAGCGCCACCTAGTTTTCACCACCAGAACTTTAGCTTTGTAAGTACTTTAGAACCATGATTGCCCAGGCCTAGTATTTTATTGACTAGGGCTAATTATAAGGAACTTGTTGAGATCTTTAACCCTGCAACAGCTTCACTGATCACTAGATTGTTTCCAGGCCCAATTCTAAGGCCCCTTCTACACTGCCATATAATCCAGATTGTCACAGCCGATAATCCATATTATCTGCTTTGAAGCGGATTATATGACTCTACACTTTAATATAATCCAGTTCAAATATGAAAATCTGGATTTTTATATGACAAGGTAGAAAGAAACTTAGTCTTAGTTTTGACCTCCAAAGCCCTACATGACACCCATAAAAACTCAGAATTTAAGATCTTTGAACCTGATGGACCTTTGATGAAACATGCGGTCATTCTCAAGGTTATTTCCACTCTAAGAAATTCAAAACCAGGTGATCTCTGTCTAGTCCCTTTTCAGATAACATTCTACCAGCAGACAAAAGGCATATATATTAGGCTATTCTTTTGCCTATTAAACAGCTTCATGTATGTAATGTACGCTCCCACCGTACATTAGAGCCATGTGTGACCTACAGTCCTTTATGCAAGCTCTCAAAACTTGGCTCTTCAGCAGAGCGTTCAATCTGTAACCAATTTTAAATGTTTGTTTACATATGCCTGCTTTTATTCTCTATTTTAGGTATGTAAGTCGCCCAGAGCACTTCGGTGGAGGGCGACTAACCAAATAATAAATGATGATGATGATGAATTCATTCAACATGGTGCCGTTTTGATCAGTTTTATTGATTTCAGCAGTTTTTTGCATTTTGCAATGCCATAATTCTGTAGCATTGACCCATGACATTTAACATAATGTCAAACTGCATTAATTCAACAGTTGCAGATGCCCCGTTTGCAAGGCTTACTGCAGGGGATGGATTCAACTTGTATGGTCAAATCTTGGGCTCCCAAGTAGAACAAGCTGTTTGCTGAGGCTTTTTTTTTTGGTAAAACACATTAATAAATGTTCTACTGTAACCCTACACTTTCCAATAAAATATTGTAATCCTATTAGTGCACGTGTCTATTTACCAAGAGGCAATGTTTTCTCATTATTGTCATGCTACTGAGTACCATGAGTCGAGTCTGGAGTTCCGGGCCAGGTTTCTCTATTCAGAGGGAATGTACAACACAG
This sequence comes from Anolis apletophallus, assembly GCA_030556195.1. NCBI lineage: Eukaryota > Metazoa > Chordata > Lepidosauria > Squamata > Anolidae > Anolis > Anolis apletophallus. The sequence continues at coordinate 44,191,347 of JARBWK010000009.1, read as the reverse complement.
AATGGACTTTGAAACTGGATAGCAATTGGTCCAGAAATCTATTTGCAGGATTCACAATCTTATTTTGCTGAACTGTGGTTTAAAATTCCAGCCCAGGCTTTTATTGCAGTTTCTGAATTGAGAAAAGTTGTTGTTGCTGTTGCTGTTGTGTATCTTCAAGTGGGTTCAAATTCCGGGAAAGGAGATCCTACTTCTTGAGCATAAGAGCTGTTCAACGGTGGAACTCTCTAGCTCGGAGTGTATTGGAGGCTTTTAAAAAGAGGCTGGATGGTCTTCTGTCAGGGGTCCTTTGATTGTGCTTTTCCTGCATGGCAGGATAGACTGAATGGCCCTTGCAGTCCATCTCTTCCAACTCTATGTAATTTCTGACCTATATCAACCGTATGTCATGGTTTCTATGATTTGTTCAGAGAGAGCTTGCCATTGTGTTCCTTTACAGATGAGAAAGTGCGCCTTGCTGGCATTCAAACCCTGTTCCCAAGGTCATATAAACACTGTCATATAAAATCCAGATTATCTCTTTTAAACTGGATTATATGGCAGTGTAGACTCATATAATCCAATTCAAAACAGATGTGGATTATCTTCTTTGATATGGCAGTGTAGAAGGGACCCCAGAGTCACAGTCCAACCTTCAAACCTGTTGTCACATACATCCTGTGCCTCCAAGCAATTTCCAACCAAGGCGTTCTGATCACACGGTTGTCTTGGCAAGATGTGTTCAGAGGAAGTTGACCATTGCCTTCCTTGGAGACCCCTTCTACACTGCAATAGTCACTGCGATCCACATTATCTGCTTTGAACTGCATTAAGAGTCTGCACTGCCATATAATCCAGTTCAAAGCAGATAATCCGGATTTTATATGGCAGTGTAGATGGGGCCTGAGAAAGTGGGACTTGTCCACACTGGCTCCTGATTTATGGCCTGTCTCTATGGCCATATAATCCAGATTATCAAAGCAGACAATCCACATCACTTTCTTTGAACCGGATTATGTAAATCTACACTGCCGTATAATCCAGTTCAGATCACATAATCTGGATTTTATATGGCAGCGTAGCCTTAGAAACCTGGAGGTGCAAGCACGACTCAAGCCATCAATATCCTCCTGGACCCAGACATGAATTGCAGCACCGGGAATGTGGCGCAGCTGGCTGGGAGTCAGCTGCATAAGATCTCTACTGACCAGAAGGTCATGAGTTCGAGACCTGCCCGGGTTGGGGTGAGCTCTCGACCAATTGTGTAGCTCGTTGTCTGTTTATATATGTTGTATGTCAATGGCATTGAATGACTGCCTGTATGTGTGCATTGGGATCCGCCCCGAGTCCCTTGCGGGGTGAGATGGGAGGAATATAAATGATGTTAAAAAATAAATAAGGAAGCAAACAGCCCTTAAGCCGACCACCTGCTCCCTCGACCCGTGCCCCTCCACGCTGATTCGAGCTTGCGTGGAGGGGCTACGAGGCCCCTCTGTTGAAGATAGTCAACTGCTCCCTTGAGCAAGGGGCTTTTCCAGAGGAGCTAAAAGAGGCGGTGGTCAGTCCATTGCTGAAGAAGCCCGGATTAGACCCCGCGGCTCCCTCCAATTACCGCCCAGTGTCGAACCTTCCGTACCTGGGCAAGGTGATTGAGAGGGCAGCAATGGACCAGCTGCAGACCTTCTTGGATGACGCAACCTGGCTAGACCCCTTCCAGTCCGGCTTCCGTTCAGGCCATGGGACGGAGACTGTCCTGGTCTCCATCACAGACCTACTCCGCTGCCACTTGGACCGAGGTGGATCGGCGCTGCTCGTGTTATTGGACCTCACGGCAGCGTTTGATACTGTCGACACGAACTTTTGATACACCGCCTGGCGGTGGCAGGGTGAGGGGACAGCCCTCAACTGGCTGTCCTCCTTCCTCCAACGCCGCCAGCAGCGAGTGAAGTGGGGAGGGGCGGTCTCCGGAGGCTCCCGCTGAGTTGCGGGTGCCTCAGGGGCTATCCTCTCCCGCTGTTATTTAACATCTATATGCGACCACTCGCCCATCGGGTACGGAGTTTTGGGCTGGAGGGTCATCAGTACGCTGATGATACCCAGCTCATTCTGAGGTTGGACCCTGGGGCAGTCTCTGTACCCGATAATTTCCATCTTTGCCTTGAAGCCGTTACTGGATGGCTGCGAGCCAGTAAGTTGAAGGTGAACCCGCGAAGACGGAGATCTTGTGGCTGGGCCGCCGGGGGTAGCGACCCAGCTGCCAACGTTCGATGGTGTGGCCCTCTGCCCTCAGCCATCGGTAAAAGTCTGGGGTCCGGCTGGACGCCCACCTGTCCATGGAGGAGCAGATCAGCTGCACCTGCAGGACAGCATTCTACCACCTACGGTTGGCTAAGCGCCTGGCTCCCTACCTCTCCCAACGCGACCTTGCTACGGTGATCCAAGCCACGGTCATCTCGAGGCTCGATTACTGTAATGCGCTCTACATTGGCCTTCCCTTGTCGATGATCCGGAAGCTTAAGCTAGTGCAGCACGCCGCAGCCCGCCTCCTCCTGGGTGCTGCAAGATCTGACCGCGCGACCCCACTCTTGCGCGAGCTGCACTGGCTCCCGATTGAATTCCGGGTCTCTTTCAAGGTGTTAGTTCTCACCTTTAAGGCCATCTATGGTTTGGGGCCAGTGTACCTGAGGGAGCGACTTACCCCCTTATGTGCCCGCGAGATCACTGCGCTCTGAGGAGCTTAACCTCCTTGAGGTGCCTTCCCTTGGAACCTACAGACTGGCCACTACACGGCGGAGGGCATTCTCTGTAGCTGCCCCAAGTCTCTGGAACGGCCTCCCGGAGGAGATCCGCGCCATCCGCGCTTCTGCCCTTCCGCAAGGCCTTGAAGACTTGGCTCTTTAGGAAGGCGTTCGGCCCTTAACTCAACCACACTGTGTGCCATGCCGCCTATGGCCCCCCCCAGATTCTTATCTCGTCCCCCCCAGCCTTTGCTGAGGGCTAGTGTTTTTAATATGTTTTAACTGCTTTGATGTTTAATGTGTTTTAACTGTTTAATCTGTTTTATTACTCACGGTGTTTATGCTTCTTCTGTAAACCGCTCTGAGCTCCGGAGTGAGCGGTATACTAAATCGAAGTTAATAAATAATAAATAAATAAATAAATCTCATGAACTATACAAGCCAAGACGTTAACCGCCTGAATTTTTGTGCTGCATTCTGCGGGAAGTCAAGCCAAAGGCCAACTCATCAAAACATGACACACACAACACTCAAAGACGTGTTAGTCCATAGAAGTGTATTCACACATACTGTGGCTGGATCTACACTGTCCTATATCCCAGGGCCGTTCCACACAGCCATATAACCAGAATATCAAGGCAGAAAATCCCACAATACCTGCTTTGGGCTGGGATATCCGAGTCCGCACTGCCATACATTCCAGTTCAAAGCAGAAAATGTGGGGATTTTATTCAGCTGTGTGGAAGGGGGCCCAGGATCTGATCGCAGATTATTTGATTTGAACTTGATTATATGGCTGCTAAGCTTGTTGACCAAAAGGTTGCAGGTTCGAATAAGGCCAGACGAGGCCATGGCCTCGGGCGGCGGCCATGGGGGGGGGGGGGCAAAATGGCATCTAGGTTGCAGTTGTTGAGGAGGGAGGGAGCGCGGCTTCCAGGCCAGCCTTTTCCCTCCCTTTCTCTCTTCCCGCGTGAGGGGGGCGGAGCCACCTGAGGTGGTCGGGGCCGGCGCGAGCGAGGAGGTGGCGGGGGGAAGTCCCGCCCCTAGGCGTCTGACGTGTCCTCCCCCCGACGCCTCCTCGCTCGCATGCATGGGCGCCCCTCCCTCCTTCACTGGATTGAAGCGAGCGAGGAGGCGGCTGGAGGGAAGCCCCGTCAGATGCCCTATGGGCGGCGGGACTTTCCCCCTTCTTTCAGTGAGGGAGGGAGGGGCGCCCGTGCATGCGAGCAAGGAGGCATCGGGGGGAAGCCACGTCAGACGCCTAGGGGTGGGACTTCCCCCCGCTGCCTCCTCGCTCGCGCCAGCCCCGCCCCCCTCAGCCCCCCCCCCCTGGAGCAGCACTTACCGGGTGTGGCCTCGGGTGGCCCCAAGCCTTAATCCGGGCCTGTTCGAATCCGGGGAGCGGCCTGAGCTTTTGGACATTGACTGGATTGGCGGAGCGATATATGATATTGTCCTTTGTATTATGGCTTTTATGACTGATGTTTATACTGTTTAAATGATTATATAATGGTTTTAATGTTTATATTAGATGTGTATTATATTGTGGTACTGTTTGTATGCTGTATTGCGGTGTAGCGGCCTGTAGTGCTGCTGTGTAAGCCGTGAGAAGCGACGGGGTGCAAATGCCATAAATAAATAAATAAATACATTCCGCTGTCAGCCCCAGCTTCTGCCAACCTAGCAGTTTGAAAACATGCCAATGTGAGTAGATCAATAGGTACCGCACCGGTGGGAAGGTAATGGTCATGCCAGCCACATGACCTTGGAGGGGTCTACGGACAACCCCGGCTCTTTGGCTTAGAAATGGAGATGAGCGCCCCAGAGTTGGACACCTTTAAAGGGGAAACCTTTATCTAGACTCATATAATCCAGTTCAAAGCAGATAATGCGGATGATCTGATTCCATCCTCTGGATTGTATGGCAGTGTAGACGGGCCCTGATAATCTGGGATCAGATCCTGGGAGATCTAGGGCAGCCTGTGAGCAAACAGGAGGAGCTGAAGAGCCAAGAGGGGGCCCTGAAGAAGGAAGCCAGGCCATGCGCCTATTAATAACAGCATGCGAGTGGCTAATGTTAGTGGCGACACCCTCGCCTCCTGAAGGCATGCCTGGCCCTCACCTTCGCACTGGGCTTCGGCCGGCCTGGGACTGGCCTGGGCCTGGGGAGAAGGCCTCGGGCCCAAGCAGAGCCCAGAGACAGCCAGGGCCGCGCCAAAGAGAAGGCGGAACCCAAAGCCGCGGCTCATGGCTGCAGAGGCGAGCACGGACCCTTTTTCTGAGAGCACCCGAGCCCTGCTCCTCATAGGCCACGCCCCCTTCGGATCTGGGGAAGCAGGAGGAGCCGCAGCCGCGTTTGGCCTGCTTCGTGATGACGTCACAGCGCGCGCTCTCTTCCGATTGGAGGGGTGGTTCGGAAATCGGCGTGAAAACGCGGCCGCTGGTTGGCTCTCCCTCGAGGTGCCTTGTGGGCAGGAGGAAGGAGAGGCGAGAGTAGAGAGGCCGGCTCCATGGCTGCCATCGGAGTCCACCTGGGCAGCACGTGCGCCTGCGCGGCAGTCTATAAGGTCGGGACAGGGTTTGGGGGGGGAGCCCGCTAGAGTGGCCTTGAGGTTGGGGGTTCGGTTTGGACTCCGGAGATGAGGGTTCGAATCCCCGCCACAGCCTCCTCAGGAGGGAAGCCAAGCCTGTGACAGCGAAGAGAAGACAGTTCTATCTCGTCTCCTGTTAGGCTAATAATATCATATGTTATACTAGGAGATGCGAGAAAGTCCAATCATCCACGGTGTGCCCTCCTCTAAACTGCAGTTGGATGGAGCGTGGGTCATGGGGGGCATGGTGTGCCAAGTTGGGTCTTTATTGGTCTTGGTTCTGGGCCACAGTGGTCTGTGGGGAATGATGGGTTTTGAAGTACTACAAATCCCGTTTTCCATGGTGGTACTTCAAGTCCCATCATGCATGGTCAGGGGCTCTGTGTGCCAAGGTAGGGTTACTGTCAATTCAGGCCATACACAATGTCCCATGAGCTGAAGCCTAGTTAGGAACAGCAAGTTAATGAAGCCTTACTGTCAATTCAGGCCATACACAATGTCCAATGAGCTGAGGCCTAGTCGGGAGAATCAAGTTAATGAAGCCTTACTGTCAATTCAGAGCATAAATAGCTTCCCAGTCAGTGAGGGCTAGTTAGGGAAATCAAGTTAATGAAGTCTTACTGTCAATTCAGGCCATACACAATGTCCAATAAGAGCTGAGGCCTAGTTAGGAGAATCAAGTTAATGAAGCCTTACTGTCAATTTAAAGCGTAAACAGCTTCCCAGTAAGTGAGGGCTAGTTAGGGAAATCAAGTTAGGAACAGCAAGTTAATGAAGCCTTACTGTCAATTCAGGCCATACACAATGTCCAATGAGCTGAGGCCTAGTCTGGAGAATCAAGTTAATGAAGCCTTACTGTCAATTCAGAGCGTAAAATAGCTTCCCAGTAAGTGAGGGCTAGTTAGGGAAATCAAGTTAATGAAGCCTTACTGTCAATTCAGGCCATAAAATGCCCCAATGAGCTGAGGCCTAGTCTTAGGAGAATCAAGTTAATGAAGCCTTACTGTGAATTCAGAGCGTAAACAGCTTCCCAGTAAGTGAGGGCTAGTTAGGGAAATCAAGTTAATGAAGCCTTACTGTCAATTTTGGGCGTGGTCTGTGATTTTTTGGGGTGTAAATTTTCGGTTGGAAGTGATTTGGGTGTTTGTGTTGGGGATTGGCTCAGGCCTTTTCCTTATTCCGTTTTGGCAGTTTATTATAGATCGGGATTTTCATGTTGGCTGGCCATTGCAGCAGTTATGCAAATCCGCCCTTATTGGCAGCCAATCATGTTGTTCAGAATGTAGAGGCTGGGTGAGTCTTTGGCTGCCCCGGAGGATGCTGGTAAATGTAGTTTTATTTTTACTCGTTGTTTTGGGGGCCTTTTAGGTTTTGGGGGGGAAAGTTTCTTTGCTACAAACGTACCTTGATTGAGGCCTATTTCTGTTGGCAAGTATTGTGTTTCTGCGTTGTATGGTTTCTTTGTTTGAGGTACACATCACATGACGTGAACCCATTTATATAATAGGTTGTCTATCTCTATCTCTATATAATAAAGCGGAATGTTTGTTTGTTTGTATGTATGTGTGTATGTATGTGGCAGCGTTCTGATTGGCTCCCGGCCCCTACATTCTGACAACATGATTGGTTGCCACTGAGGGCGTATTTGCATAACGCCTCTATTGGCCAGCCAACATGAACATTCCGACCCTCTAAACTGGCAGAGGAGGATAAGGCAAAGGCCTGAGGCAGTCGCCATTCCGAGGGGGTAAGGAAAAGGCCTGAGGCAGTCAGGCCTGGTGGGGGAGTTTAAGGCCAAAACACTTTGCGACCCCAAACAAAGAGAGAACAAGACCAAACTTGGCACACAGAACCCTCAAGACCCACTCTACATCCTGGTGCAGTTTGAGGGAGGATGGACCATGGATGACAGGACTTGCAGTACTTTAACTCACTTGCTTAGAGCACTGTGGCCCACACCATAGAAGGATCAGGGCCACACTTGGCACACAGATGCCCACTGGCCCACTTTACAACCTGGTGCGGTGTAGGAAAGATGGGCCACAAATGATGGGATTTGCAGTACCTTCACCCCATTCATTTCCCACAGAACATTGAAGCCCCTACAAACCACAGACCAGGCCTAAACTTGGCACACAGAGTACCCATGACCCACTCTACATCCTACTGCAGTTTGGAGGAGGGCAGACCATGGGTGATGGGACTTGAAGTACCTTCACTAACTTCCTGAGACCACTGCAAGCCACGTAAACATCTCATAAGGACCACCCTTGGCACACAATGCCTTTCTCAAATAACCCGGGCAGGGCCGGGTCCCCAAGCTAGTACATATAATAATGCCCCTTTTCCAGTTATTTGATGAAGGCATTGTGTGCCAAGGTTGGTTCCTATTAGATGTGTATGTGGCTTGCAGTGGTCTCAGGAACTTAGTGAAGGTACTGCGAGTCCCATTGGCCATGGTCCATCCCCCTCCAAACAGCACCAGGATGTTGAGTGGGTCATGGGGGCTGTGTGTGTCACATTTGGTCTTGATCATTTTGTAGATGAGGGTTGCAGCGGTCTCTGGAAGTGAGGGAAGGTACTTGAAGTCCCATCATCCATGGTCCCCCGTTATCCAAACTGCACCAGGATGTAGAGTGGGTCATGGGGGCTCTGTGTACCAAGTGTGGTCTTGATCAGTCATTGGATGAGGGGAAAGGCAAGGGCCTGATGCTGTTAGAAATGGTGATTGGTTGCCACTGTGGTGTTATTTGCATATGGGTTCTGATTGGTATTTTTCGCTGCCACCACTTGTGAAGAGTGAGGTTTCAACTGTGTAATGGCCACCACTTGTGATGATCCGTTTTCCCTGTAAGAAATCCCTTTTTCCTTCTGACTTTTAATTTCTTATCACTGCCACTATATATCAGGAGAGTTCCACATGGAGACAGAGACGCTTGTTGGCAAAAGAACAGTAACTGGGTTTATTTTATGACCGATAGCGTACTGGTTACAAAGTTACGAGCGTGTGGTTATGATGTGTACATTCACTTATGAAGATGTTGTTAAACAAGGTTTCAAAATACTAACACTAACCAACTGGTTCCTGAATAACTCGAGTTTGACAAAGGTGTTCTGACCAAGTGGCTCTTCCACTCCCTTCTATTGTCACAGCTCCCTGTTGTCAGTCAACTAGCTAGTTCTCAAACTGAGATAAGATAATCCCTTAACTTCAATTCCCTGACTGCTAACCCTTAGCTTTGGCTGCCTTCCCTATCAACTGACAGACTTCCACACCTGACTGATAAGGCCGACTACTCAAAACTATCTTTTAAAACCAAACCCTTTCCTGCCAGCGAGAGCTGGCCCTGCCCCTTTTCCAGCTTGAACCAGGTTGCCATAGCAATGCCTTAGAGCTCTTGCCCCTCTTCTGACTAATATTGGTCCTATCTAACCTTATACATTTTAACTGAATATTATCTTATATACATTCATCTGTAAATAGACGGTTAGTTACACATTTCCAAAGGCACAAAACACATTTTCTGAAATAAAAATATATTGTTATTTCTCACTTCATGACAGTGTTTATCAGTGAAGTAAGGATAGTGAGGCCCCCCTCGGGGGTTGAGAAGAGCGGGATAAAATCCTGAAATAAATAAATAAATAAATAGTGGTGATAACAGTAGATCACACAATGCTAGACCAATACAAGTGTGGGAATAAGAGTTTTGAAAAATCTCCTTCATAATCTGCAAGAATAACACTGAGGTCAAAGTGCTAGTGGTGGGAGATTTTGTCCTGATGTGCTGTTCTTCCACTTTTGGCTTGTGTTTTAGAGGTACATATCCCACTTTGATGCTGCATCTAATGTGGGATGGTCTCCTCTCTCAGGATCCTGCAAATTCACTCTCAGCAAAGATTGATTTAATGTTTGGAGAGAGTGGGAGTGGAAGAAATCTACATCTTGGAAGGGACATTATTGCCTGGAAGAGTTATCAAGGAGAAAGGATGTTTCCACAACAAGTTTAATTTTCCAAAATCCAATTATCACAGGGATAGAAAGTGTGGTGAAATCTTCTGAACAGGGGAAAAGGCAGCAAAACATACACCACAGGGGTATTAACCCTTCCCTGTGCTCTCCAAAGCGAATCTAGTATCTATCAGTTGGAGTTACGCTTCAAAAATGTACCTTGTTCCGACTTATATATTAGGCCTGTGCAATCATGGTTCTAAAGTACTTACAAAACTAAAGTTCTGGTGGTGAACACTAGGTGGTGCTGGTGCTTTGCAGAACCAATTAGGAACTGCTATTTATAATGAAATTTTCACCACCAGAACTTTAGTTTTGTAAGTACTTTAGAACCATGATTGGCCAGGCCTACTATCTAACTCACAGGAGACATGTTGTCTCTTTCTCCATGCTCATTAGAGAAGAACTCAGGGTCTTGTCATGTGCCCAGAAAAAGAGGTGTGTCTTTGAGAAGAATCTCTCTAACAAGCAAAATGAGAGGAGGAGAGAATAGAGAGTCAGGCAGATAGACAGGACTAGGTCAGATGGCATCAGTCAATTCTTTTACGACCTTGGTAATATCATGGGCTCCGAATTAGGCCTGGGCAATCATGGTTCTAAATGGTTCTAAAGTACTTACAAAACTAAAGCTCTGGTGGTGAAAACTAGGTGGCGCTGGTGCTTTGCTTCCACAGTGTTGCTAAAGTTCTGGTGGTGAACATTTCAGAACTCTAACAAAACTTTCAAAACTTCATTATTATTTCATTATTGGTGGTTTTTAAGACAGAACCAATTAGGAACTGCCATTTATAACGAAAGTTTGAAAGTTTTGTTAGAGTTCTGAAATGTTCACCACCAGAACTTTAGCTACACTGTAGAAGCAAAGCACCAGCGCCACCTAGTTTTCACCACAAGAACTTTAGTTTTGTAAGTACTTTAGAACCATTTAGAACCATGATTGCCCAGGCCTATTATATACAAATCCAACTTAAGAAGAAATCTACAGAACCCATTTTGTTAGTAACTTGGGGACTCCCTGTGTGTTGAAATGTTTTTCACAATTGCAAGTTCTGTATCATTTGTCTGTCAGTGACGATAACTGAATACAAATGTTGCTTTCTCCCAGGACGGTCGTGCCGATGTTGTTGCCAATGATGCTGGCGACAGAGTTACTCCTGCTGTTGTTGCGTTTTCAGACAACGAAGAGGTAATTCATTTTGTTTATGTGGTTTCCAACAAAAGCTTGAAAATGTGTCTGTGTGTGCTTCAACTATGACTCTTTTTGCAGGTAGTTGGCCTGGCGGCAAAACAAAACCGAGTGAGAAATCTTTCCAACACAGTTGTAAAAGTGAAGCAAATTCTTGGGAGAAGGTAGGGAAAGTCATTGGATTTTGTCGAATTTTGGTGTGTTTTTAAAACACAAAATGAGCTTGTTCAATTAAAGTTAACTGTTATTATCAAGTACCAGTAATGTAAAATTCCAAAATTATTCTGAAAGAAATGTCATATTATTACTATTATTATTATTAGTAGTAGTAGTAGTAGTACAAAGGCTGAGTGGCTATCTGCCGGGGGTGCTTTGATTGTGCTTTTTCCTTCATGGCAGAAGGGGGTTGGACCAGATGGCTGTTTGGGGTCTTCCACTGAAATACTCTGTTGGTTAAAATTGTTGCTCATTTTAAATATTGTATTGTATGTATTGTTTATTTGTTTCTTTCTCTCTACACTACAAACTAGAAATGTGCAGTGTGCATATGAATTTGTTCACTCTTCTCCCATCTCCCTCTGGCCCTGCCTGTTTGTCAGTTTTAAAAATGTAATATGGCCCCTGTGTCCAAATGTTCGTCCATGCCATATATATATATATATATATATATATATAGAGAGAGAGAGAGAGAGAGAGAGAGAATATGAATATATAATATATAAACAATAAACATTTTCGGGGATCCATGAGAAACTTTTGCTTCAACTACTGCTCTGTGACTGAAAAAGTTTCTGATTTAAACAAGTCCTCTTGCTGGGATTATGTTTTCCTGAGATTTTTTCCACAGTCATTCAGGACATTTGGCATTGCAAATTCACAGATTGACTACTTGAAAACTTTTTTTTAAAAAAAAACACACATTTCAAAAAGTGGCTCTTGATTTTCCCATGTAAATGAGAGATACCATTTTAATATACTGTCATAAATAATAGGACTTGAGCATCCACGGATTTTAGTATTCAGGAGGAAACAAACCTCAGCAGATACCAAGGGTCCACTGTATTCTCATTTTTTTAAAATTGACATGCTCCCAATAATTTCTATTTTAAAACACATTGGGAACAAATTTATTTATTTTATTTATTTCACGATATTTATATGCCACCCTTCTCAACCCCGAAGGGGACTCAGAGCGGCTCACAAGCAAAATGCAAATACAATGAGCTATAATTATTGCCACAGTACAACAACAATATTACATATCACATTGAACTATACAAATACAATAAACTATATATGCAGTATTATTCATAATATTGCATGTAACAAAATATATATAGTATCATATTAGTAATAGTAGTAATATATTGCATTACATTACAACATTATCAATATTATATGTATACACAATATATTATACTATAATATCAAATACAACATATTATGTCATTGTCACAGTACAACAATTACATATCACATTGTATTATAACAAATTATATCACAATATTATTAGTAATATTACATGTAACGTAAACATACAATTATAATATCTTATTACTACCGTGTTTCCCCGAAAGTAAGACAGCGTCTTACTTTCTTTTCCCCCTGAAAAGTCCCCCTCCGTCTTACTTTCGGGGTACGTCTTATATAAACTAAGACGTACCCCATCGCCACGCCGCCGCTGCCGCCGCCGTCACACCACCGTGGCACACCTCCGTGGCGCAGCTTTCTGGACAAAGGAAGGGAGGGGGAAGAAAGCCAGAAGCATGGCAAAGCGCCGCTGCGTCAGAGTGATGCGTCGTCGCTCTGCCCCGCCCCTGGCTCTCTTCCCCCTCCTTTCTTGGAGAAAGGAAAGGAGGGGGAGAGAGCCAGGGGCGGGCAACGCCGCTGCGTCAGAGTGATGCGTCGTCGCTCTGCCCCGCCCCCGGCTCGTCTCCCTCCCTTTCTTGGAGAAAGGAAAGGAGGGGGAAGAGAGCCAGGGGCGGGGCAAAGCGACGACGCGTCAGAGTGATGCGTCGTCGCTCTGCCCCGCCCCTGGCTCTCTTCTCCCTCCCTTTCTTGGACAAAGGAAGGAGGGGAAAAGAGCCAGGGGCGGGGCAAGCGACGACGCGTCACTGACTGACGCTCTGCCCACCCCTGGCTCTGCCATGCTTCTGGCTCTTGGAGAGAAAGGAAGGAGGGAAAAAGGCCTGGCAGAGGGCAAAAGGAGGTCTGACGCAGCGCACGCTTTGCCATGCTTCTGGCTCTCTTCCCCTCCCTTGGAGGCCTGGCAGAAAGGAGGTGTGCCGCGGAGGTGTGCCGATGGGCCGGTTGCGGCGGCGGCGGCGTGGGCGTGGCGACGAGGTACGGCTTACATTCGGGGTACGGCTTACATTAGCCGACCCCCCTGACACCCCCGATACGTCTTACAAATGGGGGGTGTCATACTTTCGGGGAAACATGGTAGTAGTATATTATATTACATTACAACATTATCCATATTATATGCATATACAACATTATACCATACCATTATACTATATTATATCATATTATATTATACTACATTATATTATAAATAATAAATACATTATTTAAATAAAATAATTTTAATAGTATATAAAATTAATGCAATTAAGCAGATAAAATAAAATAAACAACAACTACTAAATACTAAAGTGCAAGATAAAATAAATAAATAGAATATAAATGAAATAAACTCAAGATGATGAGCTGCAGCAGGAACCAAGATGGAGGTTCTATTTGCACACACCTTTGGGTGACTATTCGAATCCACGGATGGGGTGAGCTCCCGTTGTTAGCCCCAGAGGTATTGCTTCAACCAGGGACCGAAGTGGGATTTTAAAATAATGTATTGACATTTCTTTAAAAAATTGTAAGATAACTTGTAATATTTCTTGTTTTGACAGCTGTGGAGATCCCCAAGCTGAAAAATATATAGCAGAAAGTAAATGTTCTGTAAGTAAAATTCTGTTTCATCTATTTTTCCATAGGCAACATAATTGCCCACCCCTGGTCTAAAGCCTCACTTAGACTAAGAAACATTTTCCAGTCTTCATCTGTAACCTTCATTTCATAATGTCTCTTATTTTAGAAAATGATTTGGCTTGCTGAAAGCCTCACAAAGGCTGAATTTACACTGCTAAATAGTCCAGTTCAAAGCAGATAATCTGGATTTTATATGTCAGTGTAGAAAGGGCCAAAGAGGTGCTGGCTACTCTGCAATGTTATTGGTCAAAGCTATTAAGAGCTATTAAATTTCTCAGGGCCACCTGTTTGTTGTTGTCTTGGGATCCATTCTGGACTAGCTATGTGCTGCTGCGCTTCAGGGCTATCTATATATATAAAAAGATAACTGTCGTAATTAGGCTGAAGTAAAAAAAAAACCACTGAACAAAAACACACCAAATTTGGCAACAAAACTCCTCGCAATCTAAGGTGTGACCATCACTGAAAAAATATCCAGAAAAAAACAACAAAGGAAGGAGAAAACACACCTCTCCTGTCGTCGTCCCCCCGGGGGGCGCACGAGCTCACAGCCAGCGAGGCCACTTTACTTTACCTTCCCCTTTGCGGGAGAAGGAGAAGTGACCTCATGGGTGAGGGTGAGCGGTGTCAAAAGGAAGAGGGCTCCAAGGCAGCAGCAGTGGGAATGGTAACTGCTGCTCCCTGCATGTCTCTCAGCCCCTAACGAACACTAAGGCAAGGGATCAAAGGGTAGAAGGGGAGGAGGAGAGAGAGCGAGAGAAGGAAAAAAAGAGGGAGGGAGGCCACACTCTGTGCACACACACACACACGGAGGAGGGGGGGAGGTGGAGGGGCGAGGCAGACCACACTCTGACTTTGTCTCTCTCTCTCACACACACACACTCCCACACCACAAGGGAAGGAGGAATGTGTCGTGATGGGGGAAATAGGAGTTGCAATCCAACTGGACACACAAAAATGGCATTGCTTGGAAAGGAGCCCCAAAAAACTATCCAGCCCAACCTCATTTGGCAGTAAAGGAAGACACCATCAGAGCCCTTACAACAGATGCCCAACCAGTTGGAAGGGAGCCCTAAAGGCCATCCAGTCCAACCCCCTCCTTCCCTTCCTCCCTTTCTCTACTCTTTCCTTCTCCTTCCTTTACTTCTTTCCCTCCCTTCCCTTCCTCCCTTTCTTTCCTTCCTTTTTCTCCTCCCCTCACCAGCATCCTCCTCCTTTATTAAATCTACAGTGTAGATGCACCCAAAGTCACCCCTCCCACACTGCCATGGCAAATCCTGATTATCTACTGTACTTGGAACTGGATTATATGGTAGTGTAGTCACACACACATATGGATGGATATTGGATCACTGGTTGGTGTGTGCGCGTGTGTATATATACACACAGATTTTATATATTACTCCTATATATATATTGCTATATAATATAGATTATATTACTGTTATATATATTACTATATAATATAATGTTACTATATTAAATAGACTCATAGAGTTAGAAGGGACTCTACCATGGTATTAGGAGAGAACACACAGGAAGGAAGGAGAGAAGAAAGGAGGGAGGGAGGGAAAAAGGGAAGGAAGGAAGGAAAGAAAGAGGTACCGAAGGAAGGAAGAAGAGAAAGTAGAAAGGAAAGAAAAAGGCAAGGAAAGGCAGGAAAGAGGGAAAGAAGGAAGGAGAAAAGGAAATAAAAAGTGAAAGAAGGAAGGAAACAGGGAGGGAAGAAAGGAGACAAAGGAAGAAGTAGAGAAAGGGAGAGAGAAAGAAGGAAAGAGAAGGAAGGATGAAAGCAAAGAGTGAAAGAAGGAAGGAAAGAAAGAGGTAGAGAAGGAAGAAAGGAGAGGAAGGGGAAGAAAAAGGGAGAGAGGAATAGCTAGGTACCTCTTTTTCATAATAGTCCAGATACTCTACTTCAAACATTTTTACTATAGGCCACAGCAATGCGTGGCAGGGCACAGCTACCGTGTTTCCCCGAAAGTAAGACAGCGTCTTACTTTCTTTTCCCCCCCAAAAGCCCCCCTACGTCTTACTTTCGGGTACGTCTTATATAACCCAAGACGTGCCCGTCGCCACGCCCACGCCCGCCGCCGCCACGCCGCCGCAACCGGAGGTGTGCCGCGCACACACCTGCGGCACACCTCCGCGGCACACCTCTTCGCCAGGGCTCCAGGCAAGGGAGGGGAAAGGAGCCAGGGGCGGGAGGAAGCGGCCACGCGTCACTGTGGCGCTGCGATCCTCACCACGCCCCTGGCTCCTTTCCCCCTCCCTTGCTTGAGGAAAGAAGGGAGAGGGAAAGGAGCCAGGGCGTGGTGAGGATCGCAGCGTCACAGTGACGCGTCGTCGCCGCTGTCCCGCCCCTGGCTCTCTTCCCCCACCCTTGGAAGGGAGGAGGAAGAGAGCCAGGGGCGGGAGAGAGGGACGACGCGTCACTGTGACGCGTCATCGCTCTCCGCCCCCCTGGCTCTCTTCCCCCACCCTTGGAAGGGAGGAGGAAGAGAGCCAGGGGCGGGGAGAAGGGACGACGCGGCTCACTGTGACGCGTCATCGTCATTCTCCCCCCCCTGGCTCTCTTCCCCACCCTTGGAAGGGAGAGGAAGAGAGCCAGGGCGGGGAGAAGGACGACGCGTCACTGTGACGCGCCATTGCTTCTCCCCGCCCCTGGCTCTCTTCCCCCACCCTTGGAAGGGAGGAGGAAGAGAGCCAGGGGCGGGGAGAGAGGGACGACGCGTCACTGTGACGCGTCATTGCTTCTCCCGCCCCTGGCTCTCTTCCCCCACCCTTGGAAGGGAGGAGGAAGAGAGCCAGGGGCGGGGAGAAGGACAACGCGTCACTGTGACGCGTCATCGCTTCTCCCCACCCCTGGCTCTCTTCCCCCACCCTTGGAAGGGAGGAGGAAGAGAGCCAGGGGCGGGGAGAAGGACGACGCGCGTCACTGTGACGCGGGCGTCATCGCTCTCCCCGCCCCTGGCTCTCTTCCCCCACCCCCTTGGAAGGGAGGAGGAAGAGAGCCAGGGGGGGCGGAGGACGACGTCACTGTGACGCGTCATCGCTTCTCCCCGCCCCTGGCTCTCTTCCTCCTCCCTTCCAAGGGTGGGGGAAGAGAGCCAGGGGCGGGACGAAGCGGCGACGCGTCACTGTGACGCTGCGATCCTCACCACGCCCCTGGCTCCTTTCCCTCTCCCTTCTTTCCTCAAGCAAGGGAGGGGGAAAGGAGCCAGGGGCGTGGTGAGGATCGCAGCGTCACAGTGACGCGTCGCCGCTTCCTCCCGCCCCTGGCTCCTTTCCCCCTCCCTTGCCTGGAGCCCTGGCGAAGAGGTGTGCCGCGGAGGTGTGCCGCAGGTGTGCCGCGGCACACCTCCGGTTGCGGCGGCGGCGGCGGGGCGGCGGGACGAGGTACGTCTTATATACGGGGTATGGCTTATATAAGCCGACCCCCCAGACACCCCCGATACGTCTTACAATCGGGGGTGTCTTACTTTCGGGGAAACACGGTAGTATTCTTATAAAACAGTTTCCTTGTATAATGTAATTTGACTAAAGTCACTGTTAAGGTAAGGAGCTTGATGATATTTTTGGTCCAAATGACGGAATATTTGCATTGTAGATCATCTGTGTTAAAAGGGAACTTGGAATGCTGGTTGGATGAGAAAAGGCCATACATGTTTCTGTTTGTCTTCATTTATAGATCACTGAAAAGAATGGAAAACTAAGCTATGAAATAGATGGAAAACTTGTTTCCCCAGAAGATGTTGCAAAATTGATCTTCAGTAAGATGAAAGGTGCAGTGCTCCAATGTAGTGTGGTTTCCCCCCACTTGAAAAAAGTGGTGAGGATTTCCTTTAACTCACTTTATTGTTCCTTTCTATATGTAGAAACTGCTCAGTCAGCTTTGGGTTCCGATGTCAACGACACTGTTATCACCGTACCATTTGATTTTGGAGAGAAGCAGAAAAATGTCCTTGGGTGAGTATTAGCCTGAAGTAAGGGAAGCCATTGCTGGCTAAGACTTATAGTTCTGCCCTTAGATCAGGACGCCAACAACTCATAAATCTGCAATTATCTAGCTTATTTATTATTTCAGGATTTTACCCCGCTCTTCTCAACCCCCGAGGGGGGACTCAGAGCGGCTTACAGCACGGCACAATTCGATGCCACATCAACAGCGTAAAACCCCAAACCCCACAACACATTAAAATACATTAAAACATTAAAATACAATCCGTACAAGGCGCTAGTTCTCACCCCAGGGTTTTCCGCTGAGGACTGAACAATTTCTGAGGAAATCGTTATTTAAAACCTGCCTGTATAGCATGTAGATGTTGAGCTGTTATGTTTTCCTCCCACAATTTTTCTCAATCATTTCAGCCCCTTCCACACAGCTGTATAAAATCTACATTGAACGTGATTATATGGCAGTGTGGACCCAGATAATCCAGTTCAAAGCAGATATTTTGGATTATCTGCCTTGATATTCTGGGTTATATGGCTGTGTGGAAGGGCCCTTGAACATTAATCCTTGTTTTTATCTTTCCAACACACCCATCCTGTCAAGGTCAGACTGTCTTAAAGAAGCCAAGTCCAATGTAGTAAAAGTAAGAGTTTATTAACCGCAACACAAAGCTCAAAACGCAGTCAAACTGACTGAGCACACTGAAAACTTAGTGTGTACATCCAGAAACTAAAGTAAAGCCAGCAATTCGGCTTAAAACAAAGTCAGTGGAGAAAAATGCGGATTAAATCTCCGGAAAATTCGCAATAACACAAAACCGCCGAAAACAAAGAATGAAGCAGCTACACGTCGTTAGCCAATCCGTTGTCACCAGGAAGAGCAGCCAATGAGAAGTTGTCAATCCAAGGGAGTAGGCAGCGGGGAAGAGTAGAAGCAAGCAGTCCCAAGTCAAACCGAAAAAGCAGTCAGCGTCACGGAGTAGCCAGAAACGATCCAAAGTCAAAACAGGAAACCAGGAAATCTAACACACAGGGATTAAAGCCGGTGTAGCGATGAATGGGAACAAGATGCAGATTCCACCAGATACGATACCAGAGTCCAGAAGGCAGTCGAAGGTACACGGTCCAACGATCAGCAACACAAGGCAGGGCATGGACAGCAAGAAAGACTCCTTGCCAGCTGCAAGGAAATGTTATTCCCAACCGTCCTTTATTCAGAGTTCCTCATCAGAGCTAGATTGAGTCAACGGCCCATCATCATTTCTTTCAGCCGCTACCACTCCTTCACGTGCTGCCCTTTGCCTTTCACGCCAAGCCAGTCGTCTCCTGCGGTGACTTAGATCGCTCCAGCATGAATCCTGCTCTTCAGTACTCCAATTCCCATCCCCAGCAAACCCCACAAAAGAATCACTACTTGTCTCTTATTTGCTGAAACTTAGTCCAGTCCATATCACTGGATACTTCCTCATCTTCATCTCCCATTGACTGCTCCCCGTTATCACACCCATCATCCCCAGAAAATCCTAGGAACATATCATCAGAGGATTCATTAAGTATTTGCCTTATCCCCTTCCTCTCTTGCTCCCCGTCAGATTCTGACTCACGAGTAACCCGTTTTGCATTCCTAGCCCCAGTCTCCCCCCTCTCAGATTCAGGCTCAACTACAACACATCAAGTGATGCCACTTCTGTTCCTTCAGTCACTCTGCCTGTTGGGTTATTTCAGAAAAGGAAAAGCATTTTAAAAGGTAAAGCTACAGCAACAGCAGTAGTTTAGCAGATCAGGAGCTTCTTGGCCATAGCAGTAGAGTGAATGAGCGTAAGCTATTACAGAAACAAAGTCAATCTTTAAACATTACAACATATTTTATTGAAAGAACTACATTTCTATATAGGAGAGTTAGGCCCTGGCTATCTATCTACTTCTCTGGAGGCATTTTGTCTCTCTCCATACTCAACCCCCTTGTTTAAGGAGTTCCAATGGCTGCTGTTCATCTTCCAGTCCCAATTCATGGTGCAGGTTCTTACCTACAAAGCCTTGAACGGTTTGGGTTTGGGACCCCCCTACCTACATGACCGCATTTCGATCTACGAACCTACACGATCTCTCCAATCATCTGGAGAGGCCCTGCTCTCGCTCCTGCCCCCTTTGCAGGCACGATTGGTGGGGACAAGGGAGAGGGCCTTCTCTGTGGTTGCCCCCCGACTCTGGAACTCGCTCCCCAAGGATTTTAGACAAGCCCCCACATTGGCAGTCTTTAAGAGCAGCCTGAAAACGTGGCTATTCCAATGTGCCTTCCCTGAATAAAGTGAACAATGTTCTGCTTCGACCAATCCCCTGCAAATTTCCTCAGATGCGCTTTAATTACCTGTTGTTCTCCCCACATTGCCCAAAAACCCTTCTGGTAGATACATCTTATCTCCGTCCACGTCCAGTGTTTATTTATTTTAATAATTTTAATTATATGACATTTGGCCTAGCCATTATGGTTTTAAGCTTTGTGTATTTACTGTGTATATGTGTTTATTGATTGTATTGTTTATATTTGCTGCTATGTTTTTGTTTTTTACTGCTGTGTTGTTGGGCTTGGCCTCATGTAAGCCGCCCCAAGTCCCTTCTGGGAGATGGTGGTGGGGTATATATAAAATTTAATAATAATAATAACTGACGAATAACTAAATGGAAGACTCAGGGATTACCATGTGGCTAGAACTTTGAATAAAAGGATATGTCCCCAAGAAGTATCATTCTGACATCACAATGAAATGGGAGGAAAAATGAGAGTGATAGACACAGACAGTAATGAGGAAGGGCTTTCTCTGCAAGCTAACCTCAATTCTGCCTATCTATCTCCTTGTTGAGAACTATAAGCTTGTGCAGAATGCAGCTGAGTGCCAACACTACCTGCCGAGTGTTAGGAAAAAAGCCCTGTCTCACCTTTTCACTTTTTGTACTTGGACAGTCCCATCAACATGCTATTCATTTAAGTATTCAAATAGAAGCTTATATGAAGTAGATGGAATACTTATTTTACTGTTTATTTTTACTGCTTGGAAATGTGTTGTTTATAAGCAACCCAGAGATCTGATGACATAGAATGGGATAGAAAAGCTTTAATAAAATAAATTGAGGGCTTAGGGTAAAAGACTCCGCTCCGAGCCCTTGGGGAGTGGCGGCATACAAGAACGAAAAATAAATAAATAAAAGGATTTATGTCAATAATTTAACAACTTTTTTTATTCAAAGAAAGAAACCTATGGTCAAATTTTCAAATGCATATGCAGATAGGCAGATTCCACAAAACAAAAGGACCATATTCTCCTTCCATAAATGCAGCAGACATTTTTCTTAATAGAAAATATAAACATAAAACAACAATCTCAATCTAAAATAATAATCCTAACCACCACCAACTCACACAACTTTACTAAACACATCCTACAGATAGAACAAACATTTGTGTAAACCTTTGTAGTCTTGTCCAGTCACAAATGTTGACACTTAAAAATATTTATTTTTTTATTATTTTGAGATTTATTAATCACCCATCCCAGGTGGCTCTGGGCTATTTACAATAAAACAATACTAACAATACAATACTAATATAGCTTTTTAAAGGTATATCTTGTAGTGACAAAATATGAAAAAGGTAATTGCAGAATACATCTAATTATTCGTTATTACTGATATTATTTATTTATTTCAATGTCCATGCCGACACAGCCTCATTGTCACCAGCGGCAGTGGACCTAGTGTCTACCATGGCAACACTAGGGCTCTCGCTCTGTGTTTCGGGCCCCACCCACCAGGCGGGTCATACCCTGGACCTTGTCTTCAGCGCAGGCGTCCAAGTGACCCTAGCCTCTACCATCGAGGTGCCGTGGTCGGATCACTGTGCTCTGAGGATCCGGATTGAGCAGGCTCCCCCGCCCTGCAAGGGCGCCGAACGAATTTGGGTTCGCCCAAGGAGACTTATGGAACCAACCAGGTTCCTGAATGCTCTGAGGGACCTGGAGTCTGTCAGCGTCTCAATCGATGAGCAAGTCAACACCTGGAACATTAGACTATCCAATGCTCTCGATGAGATTGCCCCTAGACGCCCTCTCCGGCCCCGCCAAAATCGGTCTCCCTGGTTTACCGAGGAGCTTAGATCGACGGGGCCAAAAGAGACGGCTAGAGGGCAAGTGGAGGAGACTCCGTGACGAAGGCTCGAAATCAGCTTATAAGCTTATTATGGAGGCTTATGAGCAAGCTGTCAAGGCTGCGAAAAATTCGTACTATGCAGCCCAGATAGCGTCCGCCAGCTCACGCCCAGCGCAATTATTTAAAGTGATTAGGTCTTTGACGATGGTCCCTACCATCCCAAAAAATGATGATCAGGCCCTAACCGCTGAGGTTTTCCAGAGCTATTTTGCGGACAAGATTTCGGCCCTCCGCCGGGACCTTCCCCCTACTCTTGATACAGTCAGCGAGCTTGAGACTCCGTGGCCTCTTGCCGGGCCCACCTTCGACCGGTTTCGACCACTGGACGCAGAAGCTGTTGATAGGATAGTTACTGCAACTAGACCGACCACTTGCTCCCTCGATCCGTGCCCCTCCTGGCTGGTGAAAGCCTGTCTGGAGGGGTTACGTGACCCCCTGTTGAAATTAGTTAACAGCTCCCTTGAGCAAGGAGTTTTTCCAGTGGGATTGAAAGAGGCAGTGGTCACTCCATTGCTGAAGAAGCCGAACTTAGACCCGTCGGTCCCTTCCAACTACCGCCCAGTATCGAATTTGTCGTTCCTGGGCAAGGTGGTTGAAAGGGCAGCAATGGAGCAGTTGCAGTCCTACCTAGATGATGCAACTTGGTTCGACCCCTTCCAGTCCGGCTTCCGTTCTGGGCATGGGATGGAGACGGTGCTGGTCGCCATCACAGACAAGCTGCGTCGCCAACTAGATCAAGGTGGATCGGCGCTGCTCGTGTTATTGGACCTCACGGCAGCGTTCGATACTGTCGATTATGATCTTTTGACCCACCGACTGGCCGGGGCCGGGGTGAGGGGGTCGGCCCTTAGCTGGCTGTCCTCCTTCCTCCGGAACCGGTCCCAGCGAGTGAGAAGGGGTGAGGTTGTCTCGGGGTACCCACTGTGCTGTGGGGTGCCTCAAGGGGCAATTCTCTCCCCTTTATTATTTAACATCTATGTCCGACCACTTGCCCGGTTGGCACGCAGCTTTGGGCTGGAGTGTCACCAGTATGCGGATGACACCCAGCTCATTCTGGGGATGGAGGGCCAGCCTGACTCCGTACCCGATAATTTCCATCATTGCCTTGAGGCCGTCACTGGATGGCTGCGAGCCAGTAGGTTGAAGGTGAATCCGGACAAGACGGAGATCCTGTGGCTGGGCCGTCCGGGTGCGGGGATCCGCCTCCCGACCCTGGACGGGCGACACTCCGCCCGTCCCCAACGGTGAAGAGCCTAGGAGTCACGCTTGACTCCGAGCTGTCGATGGAGAAGCATATCTCCATCGTCAGCGGAGTGGCCTTCCACCACCTCCGACAGGCGAGGAGGCTGGCTCCCTACCTGTCCCGTCATGACCTAGCCACAGTGGTCCAAGCCACGGTCATCTCAAGACTAGACTACTGTAATGCCCTCTACATTGGCCTTCCTTTGTCGGTGATCCGGAAGCTCAAGCTGGTGCAGAACGCGGCAGCACGGTTGGTGGCAGGTTGTCCATCTCGCTGCCACATCACACCCGTGCTGCGCGAACTGCACTGGCTTCCGATAGAGCACCGGATCACCTTCAAGGTGTTGGTTTTAACCTTTAAGGCCTTGAATGGTCTGGGGCCAGTGTATCTAAGGGACCGCCTCTCCCATTACAGCCCACCACGACCACTGCGATCCGAGTCCCAAAACCTCTTGGTGGTGCCTAGTCGGCGATCTGTTCACCTGACCTCAACGCGGAGGAGGGCATTCAGTGCCGCCGCACCGGTGCTGTGGAATGCTCTACCCCCCGCAGTCCGAGCGCAGGCTGATCTGCTAACATTTCGCAGGGCCTGCAAGACCCTCCTCTTCATCCAGGCATTTGGTGCTTAGGCCTATGTATAAAACTGTCCCCATGCTACGATTGCGTGTTGGCTCCGGTGATTTTGGTGTGTTTGTTTTACTTTGTTTTTACATGTTTGATAATTTTTAATGTGAGTCGCCCTGAGCCTGCGGGAAAGGGCGACTAATAAGTCGAATAAATAAATAAATAAATAAATAAATATTTCATTTTTACCCCATCTTTCCTCCCAATTTAGGGACTCAAGGTGGCTGACTGGTTAACTTCTATCAGTATGCTACAAATATATTTTCTAATTGGTTCTGAGTCAAGACACAATAGTTACTTTTGCAATTTAGTCCTTTGAAGCAATATATTAATCTCGAACCATGTTTTTTTAATCGCAGTGAAGCTGCAGTGGCCGCTGGGCTTAATGTTCTTAGGATGATCCATGAGCCATCTGCAGCTCTGCTGGCTTATGGAATTGGGCAAGATTCACCCAGTGGGAAGAGGTAACAATATATGTATAGTATAATCCTAATCATATTTATACAGTAGTAAGATTCATTGGGATCACCTCCTGGTTGTACAGCCTAAAAGACCTACAACAACCCAACTTGGGATATGTTGCTTTAAAATCAAGGACTACCCCCAGGATGTGGAAATGCTGCTTTTTTGAACCTGGCAAGTTTCTGAAAGTAATGGTGATTGGGAATTTGTCTGATATTTTTGCCATGCTGTGTGTGACATGTCATCGTAATGGAGATGTAATATTTTCTCATCTTATACCAATGTCTAGTTCAGTGGTTCTTCACCTGTGGGCCACAGCTCAGCAGTGGGCCGCGAGAACTAAAACCCATTCCGTGAACCTCCTTTGTCTTTATTTAATTTCATTAATTTTATTTCCACTCTTTCGGCAGTGCTGACTAGCCCCTCCCCTTTTGGTACTAATGTTGGAGAGTGGTTCCTGGTCAAAGTGGGGCTTGGTCAAAAAA